>VMBQ01009577.1:4287-31754 GCA_007657795.1 Dreissena rostriformis
TCAAGTAACGTTTAAAAGCGGGCGCGGTTATTGGCGTCCGGAAAGCAACACAAATGTGTCGTGTTCTGAGAAAACTGGGCATAATGCTTGTGCGTAAATTGTCATCCCAGATTAGCCTGTGCAGTCCGCACAGGCTAATCAGGGACGACAATTTCCGCTTTTATGGAATTTTTCGTTTAAATGATGTCTCTTCTTAGCGAAAATCCAGTTTAGGCGGAAAGTGTCGTCCCGGATAAGCCTGTGCGAACTGCACAGGCTAATCTGGGACGACTCTTTACGCACATGCATTATGCCCAGTTTTCTCAGAACACAACTCATATCACGACTGTGTTTTCGTATACTTTCCTTCATTGGTAAATACATGTATATGATGATATTTATATACTCTTGTTGTTGTTCTTTGTTTCAATTTATTATGGAGATACGGTTTCTTCGAAAAATATAATAATAATAATTATTATGGCCAATTTTAATAAAGCTGTTAGGTTCCATTCTGCGGTGATTCCAAACACAAACATCGTAGAGACATTATGTTTGCAATAAATTCAGAATAATGTAAAGTGCGAGATGGGGCCGATAAACAGCACCACCACCACCCCCATCCCCAACATAACCACTGCAACCACCATAATCATCATAATTATAACTTCTTCATGGACAAGAAGATATATTGTGCCCAAGGCACATGAGATATTAAATAATATCTTTTATCAAAAGTGTAAAAGAAGCAACAAAATATTCATTTCAACCAACTTTTATCCCAAATTTTTACAAACTGTTATAAACAGCAGTGTATGTAAGAGAATACCAAAACATTATAACGCAAAAAGAACAGGAACCATCTCTTCTAGATACAAAGAAACAAATAGATTACAGCTAAATTTTAGTGTTATCTTTTATATTAAATATATGAAAATAGCAAAAATATTCAAAATGAGCATACATAAACATGTAGTTTAAACAAGAAAACACAAAGTGACAGACAGTTACATAATACTGTTTAAACATAACTTTTTTTTATACTGAGTTATCAGTTATCATTGCCAAGCTATCAAAAATCAGTGTGCAAGAACTAGAACGCCATTTCTTTTATTCTTACATTCTCTATTATTATCTTATGTTTTATAGTATCTGACATAAATTGTCATTTCATAACAAATCTTTTAAACAATTTTAGGAATTTCTTAGTAAACCAGTCAATGGCGAGTTTACCACCAAATTTCTTGGACGAGTTTAATGAACTAAGGTATGAAATGACAATGAGTGTCAGATCTTTTTTTTTCATGATTTTAAATTAGCGAACAAAATATTTATATACACGTTGTGGTTCATCTTGAAAGTTGTTTACATTGTGTGACGAAAGTTGACATTCAAACATCATTTAATCAAAATAAGCTTATGCTATTGGTCAGTCAAAGAAAAATTAGCCAATGAAAATGCTACTAAAAAAGCTACATTATTTAAGATTAAGATAAACATATTCATAATGGATGTTTTACATGAAAAACAAGGTATGGCATGTGATAAAGTTATGTCAAATGGGACATTAAAACAATAAACAAGATTAATTTTATTTTGAACTGTTACTGTGGTGAAAAACATTCATATTTTCATAACACAACGATATCAACACATATAAATACCTATATAAATGTATATATGAGCACATAAACTCATATGATTTTATAAAATAATATATATATTTTTGATTGAACGCAATATGGCAACAGAATAGTAATACAAAGTTTACATGATACAACATTATTTATAATATAGTAACATTCACAAATTAATCACAGGGGTCAGCAGTTTGTCTGAAAGGATGTGCATAATCACAGGGGCCAGCTATTTGTCTGAAAGTATGTGCATAATCACAGGGGTCAGTAGTTTGTCTGAAAGTATGTGCATAATCACAGGGGTCAGCAGTTTGTCTGAAAGTATGTGCATAATCAACCAAATGAGCCTCTGTGAAAAGGGTGTTTAATGCATGTGCTTAAAGTGTTGTCTCAGATAAGCCTGAGCAGTCCGCACAGGCTTATCAGGGACAAAACTTTCCGCCTAAACTGGATTTTCGTCAAGAAGAGTCTTTCTTTAAACAAAAAATACAATAAAAGCAGAAAGTGTCATCCCTCATTAGTCTATGCGGACTGCACACGCTAATCTGGGACCACACTTAACCCTTTGAGCGCTGGAACCGGATTTTGAAGGCCTTTGCAAACAGTTTGGATCCAGATGAGACGCCACAGAACGTGGCGTCTCATCAGGATCCAAACTGTTTGCTATTCTAATAGTATTCTTGGAAAAAAAATCAAAGAAAATGCTAATTTTTGAAAGTCAGCAGACAACATTTTAGCAGATGACAAATTACCCAGCATGCAAAGGGTTAATCACGCACACACATTTAACCCACTGTCACAGAGTGAGGCTAATATATTTGATTAAACACAGTATGGCAACAGCAATAAAATACTAAGTTTACATGATAGAAAATTATTTATGATATAATTTACATTCACAAAATAATCACATGTATCATACGTTTTGATTGTCTGAAATTCTGTGCAAAATCAACCATATTTACAAACAATTAATTATGACATGATCCTTAGTTTTGATCGTCTGAAAGTCAGTGCATTATTATCCATATCACTTTTTCCCCAAAGACAGCTATGACAGATTGAAGGTTTAATTAAGCTACTTAATATTTTTCTTTTATTCACCCCAAACATGGAGATTGAGAAAACAGAATAAATTTTATACAAACATGGATAAGTTATTCCCCTTCGTTTTATATTAAACCATTATGGTACTGGTTTTATTTTACTCAACTGCACTTTATATTGCATATTAGAAAGGTAACTATTGGCAACACGTCAAGCCCAATCTGAATTATGCAAATTTTTTGTTTGATCATCGAGTGCTTAGTGTGACCTTGACATTTGAGCAAGGGACACTTACCCGGTAACTTGCGAATGAATGACAACTTTCCACAAGGTGGACTTTTATGGCAAATTATTTTAAATTGCATGATGAATGATAAAGTAATTTACAGTCCGAATAGATTCCATAATGACAAATAAGAAATTTGACTTTTAAGCGTGATAATTAACTTAGCTAGGTAGGCAGATATTTGTAACAAGTGACAAGCTATATCTACATTGTGAATATGTGTGCTAAGTTTCTTTAAAACACATGACCATTGAGAAAATTATGGACAAGTTACGGACACGTTGTATAATGCTAAAATTTAACTTTTGACCCATTAGTGTGACCTTAGACTTTGAGGTAGGGAGACAGATGTTACACATAACATGCCGCACCTTCTTGTGGGGAACAATCGTATAAGTTATTTCAAAATTGAGTCGCGTTCTGAGAAAACTGGGCATAATGGATGTGTGTAAATTGTCATCCCAGATTAGCCTGTGCAGTCTGCACAGGCTAATCAGGGAGGAAACTTTCCGCCAAAATTGGATTTTTGCTAAGAAGAGACTTCATTTAAACGAAAGAATGTCATAAAAGCAGAAAGTGTCGTCCCTGATAAGCCTGTGCGCATTGCACACGCTAATCTGGGACGACACCATAGGCACATGCATTATGCCCAGTTTTCTCAGAACAAGGCTCAATTGTATTACCACTGATGAAATAACAAACGTGGATAGCAATCAACACTTTTGAGTGCTATATGGACCTTTCAAAATGTGGGCTAGAAAAACCCCTAGATCTACTATAAATATGGACACATGTGCTCGTGAAATCACAAGAAAACAGTAATCCTTCTGTTGGAAAAGTGTCATTATACCAAAAATACGTTTTACAAAACTTGGAATAACAAGGCATAACTAAACTTGGAATGCTGCACCAAATGTCTATCAATTAAATCTTAATCAATAGATCTCTCATGGTACTTAACATGTGTAATTTCAAAAACACAATACTAAATGACCGACTAGAAATTGTTGATGTATTATGGCGGAATAAAAAAGAATAAATTTCATGTATGAAACTAAGAAAAAATGGCACTTAATTCTGTTTCAAAGTCCAATATTTACCAAACCATCCTTGGACTTAAGATTAATCAGAATAAAAAATTAATATTAATTCCGCTAATTGCTATTGAGAAAATTCGACAAATATCAATATTGCTGAAAGCATCAATAAGCAACATGCATGCTTATTAAAAAATTTGCATAGTGACGACCAAATAAGAGGCATATGAACATCCACAAAATAAAAGTTACAAGTTGATTATTCCACTATGTCTTCAATCCAAAAATTGATTGGTTAACCCTTTGCATGCTGGGAAATTTGTCGTCTGCTAAAATGTTGTCTGCTGAATTTTAAAAATTAGCATTTTCTTTGATTGTTTTTTAATGAATACTATCAGAATAGCAAACAGTTTGGATCCTGATGAGACGCCACGTTCTGTGGCGTCTCATCTGGATCCAAACTGTTTGCAAAGGCCTTCAAAATTCGGTATCAGCACTTAAAGAGTTAAATGTATTTTCAACAGGAAGTCATTGAACTGAGGACACATTTATCAGTAAATGTATAAACACAGCTGATTATTTGACATCAGCTTCTTTTTATTGTACATGACTGAGAAAGATTGTTAGGAACATATATCAATATTTTCGTTACATATTACATTTTATACAGTCAACTAGATGCCTGTTAACAATATAGCGAGCCCATTGTAAATAATTCTTGCAATCATCGAACGAGCTGAATAATGCACATGCTTAACCTTAACCCATTTATGCCTAGCGTCTAGAAAAAAGACCTTGGCAAACAGCGTAGACCCAGATGAGACGCCGCATAATGCGGCGTCTCATCAGGGTCTTCGCTGTTTGCTTAAAGGAATTTCTGTGAGAAATATTCAAAATATAGAACTAAATATACTAGACATCCCTAATTTTGGAAATAAATTGATCCAATTTAGAAGGATGGGAGTGTCCACTAGGCATAAATGGGTTAACCTATGAGGTAGGGAGAGGGTTGTTACACATGACACACCGTCTTAACATCATGAACATTTGCGGTAAATCATTTAAAATCTTGCATGATGAATAATGAAGTTACAGTCTGGACACGCTGTTTTATAGCCAACTTTAACCTTTGACCTTTATGTGTTACCTTAACTCTTTCAGTGCTGGAACCGAATTTTGAAGGCCTTTGCAAACAGTTTGGATCCAGACTGTTTGCTATTCTGATAGTATTTTTTGAAAAACAAATTGAAGAAAATGCTAAGTTTAGAAATTCAGCAGATGACATTTTAGCAGACGACAAATTTCCCAGCATGCAAAGGGTTAACCTATGAGGTAGGTAGAGGGTTGTTNCTGATGAGACGCCACGTTCTGTGGCGTCTCATCTGGATCCAAACTGTTTGCAAAGGCCTTCAAAATTCGGTATCAGCACTTAAAGAGTTAAATGTATTTTCAACAGGAAGTCATTGAACTGAGGACACATTTATCAGTAAATGTATAAACACAGCTGATTATTTGACATCAGCTTCTTTTTATTGTACATGACTGAGAAAGATTGTTAGGAACATATATCAATATTTTCGTTACATATAACATTTTATACAGTCAACTAGATGCCTGTTAACAATATAGCGAGCCCATTGTAAATAATTCTTGCAATCATCGAACGAGCTGAATAATGCACATGCTTAACCTTAACCCATTTATGCCTAGCGTCTAGAAAAAAGGCCTTGGCAAACAGCGTAGACCCAGATAAGACGCCGCATAATGCGGCGTCTCATCAGGGTCTACGCTGTTTGCTTAAAGGAATTTCTGTGAGAAATATTCAAAATATAGAAATAAATATACTAGACATCCCTAATTTTGGAAATAAATTGATCCAATTTAGAAGGATGGGAGTGTCCACTAGGCATAAATGGGTTAACCTATGAGGTAGGGAGAGCGTTGTTACACATGACACACCGTCTTAACATCATGAACATTTGCGGTAAATCATTTAAAATCTTGCATGATGAATAATGAAGTTACAGTCTGGACACGCTGTTTTATAGCCAACTTTAACCTTTGACCTTTATGTGTTACCTTAACTCTTTCAGTGCTGGAACCGAATTTTGAAGGCCTTTGCAAACAGTTTGGATCCAGACTGTTTGCTATTCTGATAGTATTTTTTGAAAAACAAATTGAAGAAAATGCTAAGTTTAGAAATTCAGCAGATGACATTTTAGCAGACGACAAATTTCCCAGCATGCAAAGGGTTAACCTATGAGGTAGGTAGAGGGTTGTTACCGGTACTATGACACACAGTCTCAACATCATGAACATTTGCGGTTAATAACTTAAAAATTTGAATGATGAAGTTATGGTCAGGACAAGCTGTTATATGTGTTGCGTTCTGAGAAAACTGGGCATAATACATGTGCGTAAAGTGTCGTCCAAGATTAGCCTGTGCAGTACGCACAGGCTAATCAGGGACGACACTTTCCGACTAAACTGGATTTTTGCTAAGAAGAAACATCATTCAAACGAAAAATTCCATAAAAGCGGAAATTGTCGTCCCTGATTAGCCTGTGCGGACTGCACAGGCTAATCTGGGATGACAATTTACCCACAAGCATTATGCCCAGTTCCTCAGAACACGACACATTTAATATCTAAGTTTGACCTTGACCTTGAGGTAGGGAAAGGGATGTTACACGCGACACTCTGTCTCAAGACCCCTCAGTTTGCCATTGAGGTAGCGAGACAAGCGTTAAAGGCAACAAGTCCTTTCATGGGTGAACACAGGGATTACAATAGCTTTTGAAAATCAGGAGTCAAATGTGTTTGAAATTTTCAGGGGTCAAATGAACTTTCGTGGGGTCAAATATACTAAAATCTAGATATTATGTTTCTGGATATTTGTTGATTGCTTTACAAAAATTGCTTTGTATAACGTTAAGTATATCTTGCTTAACTAAAAAACAACATTTTGTGTAATACAAAAATGCATTTTATGATAGTTTCGTGGTAACATTAACAACCAAATGATGCAAGGAAGATAATTTGGAGGAGTCAAAAGTGACAAAATTGCAAAATGCTTGCATCAAAAAGTAGGATTCTGCTTCAATTGAAATCACTGTGAATATGTATGGCAAGATATTTTAAAAGTGCACTATGAATGACAAAGTTACAATCTGGAAAAGCTTGGACACACGCACACAGGCACATACAATGTACACTTGACAATTGTTACTGCTTTATCGAGCTTTAAAAGCAAGCAGGCACAACAAAAACTGTCATATGTTTTAAATTTCAAAAGGTGTATGGCACTGTTTTGACAGAAAAAGTAACATGTCAAAAAATTTAAGCAAATAAAAAAAAACTGTCTGATGTTTAGCATGCACAAATATTCAGTATTTATGAGTGCCCTTTTCGAGCAGCATGCTGGGTGGATATATGATCAAAAACAATAACATGACCTGCCTATGATAAAAATGAAATAGTTTTGATGTCATTTAGGTAAACATGATGTAACATATACAATGGCACATTCTTATCTGCAAGAAATATTTTAATAAATGTATACATTGAAATACATAAATATTTTCAAAGTCTTCTTATCAGCAAAATTGAACTATGTCAACATTGAGTTTCAATAATTCGAGCACTTATACAATATCCTTCAAGCATACACCTGAACTTTTCACATAACCACAAAATTTCAAATGTGACTATACAAACATTCTTACACTACATTTAACAATATGCTTTTATTATTTAAGTGTAATAATTGGACATAAGCTGGAATTATATTTTTTTAGCAAAATTCTAAAAATATTCAACTGATTGTCATGAGTCTGAATTTGGCATCCTAAGCCCAAAACCGAACACTTTTAACAACGAAAGATTGTTGATATAGTTTCAAATAAGAGTTGTTAAACTCTCACTCGTACACATTTTTTTACAATTAGGGATCATACCAACAGTACATGTATGTTTGATATCATGTACCAACTTTGGTAACATGCCTAGAACCATGCAAAAAAAGCATTTTACAATTATAAGCAGCCATTTTATACATACAGAAATGAATTGTTACTGGAGCCAGTCTTATTAAACAGTGTAAGACAAATTTAAGAATGATGCTTTTTTTCAAAAATATTACTGTAAAACCAATAATATTCGTCTGACATAAATTTTCGTGGATTTTTGTGGGTCCTCTCAACCAAAGAATCAAATTTTCAACAAACTTTCAAGTCTGAAGTTTTATATCAGACAAAGTCTTGAACTTGCTCTGTTCTTACAGCACTGTAAATGTTAATAACTTGTACATCATAGTAACCTACTGTTAAAGCTTTATAGTAACCTACTGTTAAAGCTTTATAGTAACCTACTGTTAAAGCTTTATAGTAACCTTCTATTAAAGCTTTATAGTAACCTACTCTTAAAGCTTAAGTTCATTTACAACATTTTTTAGAACATATGCAACAGGGATTTCCAGCATGCAAATAAAGAAATAGGTTTTTTACAAATATGTCAGTTCTCAAATTTGTTATAAGTATATGAGCCCACCACAGCAGCTGATTTGTTTCAGAAACCATCATCATCTTAAATATGAGCCTCGCTCTGCGAAAAGGGGGTTTAATGCATGTGCGTATAGTGTCATCCCAGATTAGCCTGTGCATACCACACAGGCCAATTTGGGACAACACTTTCCGTCTTAACTGGATTTTTGTAATAAGAGACTACATCTTAACGAAAAAATACCATAAAAGCGGAAAGTGTCGTCCTTGATTACAGATAAGCCTGCACAGGCTAATCTAGGACAACACTATACACATATGCATTATTGACCACTTTTCACAGAGCTAGGCTCATATGTATTGCTGCAAATTTGGAGCTGAGCTCTTCTGAATTTCACCATTCCTGAAAGGGGGCCGTCTTGCTATGGAATACTTTGAGATCGCCAGTGAGCGTATCAGATATTTCTGCCCAAAAGTAGGCCTTGATCCCCATGTACCCCTCCTTGCTGATTCTCGTCAACAACTTGCCATAATCTGAAATATATAAACATTAGGTTTACAAGCTTAGCGTGGCAAAGTTTAGATCGATCATGAAAAAACAGTACAATATAGCATATTAGTTTAAACCTTGTTACTTTAGTTCGTTTGCATCGAAAATCTTAGGCTAATTTGAAACGCTCTCGAGTCCAGTTCCTGGGACTAGAACCAGTACTTTGTGTCTTTTGGGGAAGATCTAAAGAACGCTCCCACTAAGGGGATCAAACCCGTGACCTCCCGATCACTGATGGACACCATATCCACTACGCCACATTGACCTTGTTGAAATATAGCATATTGATTCAAATACTTCATTTAACAATTTTCATTAATTTTTCAATGCAAATTTGACAATTATATATTTTCATTTCAACACAGTGTAATAACAATTGCACATAGCCAGCTTCTTATCGTAAGGAACAATATATGCAAGTATGAATGAGGTAAGTGAAAAGTGAAGGAGCACTTCGTCAGACTTTGTATCTTTGGACAGACAGGGATATTCAAGCAATGATGGAAGACAAATAACAAATTGATATTGACCTGTTCACTTTACACTTCTAAAAAATGGCATATGTTTGTGTTTATAAAATTCTTAAACATATTTATCTTCATAAATGGCCAGAATTATTATTTTTTAATTGATGTTGTAAATATATTGTATTATTGGATATATATGCATATTAGAAAAGCAGTATGTATACAGTTATTGATATGGTAGGGTTTATATGCATTTCCTGGCAAATGACAGCGCAACATGGCAGTAAATGGCAATTTAAATGAGGTCAACACTTATAACGCGGATCCGTTTATATTGCGGTCATGTGACTTGGACAACGTCATCTGTGTTATATTGAAGTTATAGTGTATAACCAAATCGCAATCACAAACTAGACACACATGTAAATATTCTAATTTCTAAAATCATGACATTGTTCTTTTTATGATTTGTATGGCATCAAATTTCATTGTATGACAAATTTATGTTTGATGCTACTTTGAAGAACTACAACATGTATTTTATATCAGAACACAGCATGAGCCGTTATTAAAGGGTCATATTGATATAACGTGTTGATTGTGGTGAGCAAAAAATTCACCATCAAATTCAAAGTAACCAGAATTATCTGCAATTAATAAACAATATGAAATTAAAACCAATTATAAGAAATTAAGCTCTGGATGACATGAAAATAGCCCTTTGCATGCTGGGAAATTTGTCGTCTGCTAAAATGTTGTCTGCTAAATTTCTAAAATTAGCATTTTCTTCGACTTTTGTTCAAAGAAAACTATCAGAATAGCAAACAGTTTGGATCCTGATGAGACGCCACGTTCTGTGGCGTCTCATCTGGATCCAAACTGTTTGCAAAGGCCTTCAAAATCCGGTTCCAGCGCTCAAAGGGTTAAAGCTTTTGGATATTTGTATTGTATCAAACCTTTCTCAGTATTGTGTATAAAGCCCTGGCATGAACGGTCCACATTGTACACCATCATATCACCGCCATTCATACCTGTAATGTGAAAATAAATTGTAATCGAAACAGGATGTAAAGCTCGGAGAGCCACATATTGAACTCTTGCACTCTACTAGCATAATTATATGCTTGAATTACTTTTTATATACAATGTTCTAGGGCTTGTTCATGTTTGTACGTGTGTTTCTCATTCATTTAGATATCATTAACATTATTTTAATTGGAACACCCTTTCAATTGATTTAAACGGTAAGTTAATCATTGATCCTCATGAAATTTAATATATATATATTAAATATACATAAAGAAAGAAACAAGATCTGTTATAAAATTGGTCTAAGCTGGCATGAATATATTTTTGATAAAAAGTAATTAAACACATGTATAATATTGCTACAAAAAGTGAAATAAATCACCGAAAAAGCAACAACAATGTCTACCTATTGGGACCTGCACTTTCACAATAAATCGTTTGTTTTGTAGAACATCCATTTTCTCCATTGCCTCATTCGGTTTTCGGCAAAACATTTTTACGTTTTTCTTTGTAGAGCCGAGGACGTGATAAAAGCACATCTGAGTATCCTCCATCTTGCCATTTTTGATGGTCGACTTAGCCGTGACAAATCCTGGTCGAAAAAATTTAAACGAGACTGTGACTATCAGTGAAATTAGTAATGCTTAAATTGGGTTTAATAAAGATATGGTTAAAAAAATATTAAATCAGAGTTGAATTGTTTGCTGTTCAATAAACAAATTATTTATTCAATATATCATATATCTGTAAGGCAAACTCTAACAATATGCCAAATAAGTAATATAGAGCTTTGAAAAAGGCATTACATTGTTGAATGAAGGATAATAAAAACTGCACAAATGCTCAACTGCAAATCATAGGGAACAATTCAAGTCTGAATGTTTTAAGTTAAAACTTTTAGTAGTACATCATTAGAAAAGGTTGTGTCCTTGGTGATTACAGTAAATCCCCCCTCCCCCACTCTACATTGTGGTCAGGGTATTAAATCCATTCTGATCCATGTTACAGATCAGACAAAAAAGTGCTTAAATAGATGGACGAGTTGAACAGTTTAACAGCAGTAAATTTCACTACTTTAAATTGTCCAAGACAAGATGAAAGCAGTTTACCACTACCAGATACATATGCTCATGTAGTTCATGACAACTTCCTCTTGAATCAGGGCTAGGGGGGACTTATAATGCTGGCCCACACCAACAAAATGATGACTCATAACAAAACAAGAGATGTGTTTGTCAGAAACACAATGCCCCCTACTGCGCCACATTGAATTAAAACAAGAGATGTGTTTGTCAGAAACACAATGCCCCCTAATTCACGGCTTTGATTTTTTTTTTTTTTACCTTTGACCTTTAAGGATGACCTCAACCTTTCACCACTCAAAATGTGCAGCTCCATGAGATACACATGCATGCCAAGTATCAAGATGCTGTCATCAATAATGCAAATGTTATGACAAAACTTTACCCTAGGTAAAAGCTTTGAGACAGACACACAGAAAGAAACAATGACGGACAGACAGGCCAAAAACAATATGAAACAAAAAGAAAGATGTCCAGATAATACCTAGACAGTCTTGTTTATGTCCAGCAGTCCAGTGTTTGATCTGACAATCCTTGTTGCAGTACAGGGCCGTGTGACACTTGGAGCAACGCTTCATCTCAACGCCAACCTTGCCACAGTGGGAACACTTGGCCCCTTAAATATAGCATTAACATAATTACTACACACGTTTCGCTACCCTTGCCACAGTTGGCACACTTGGCCCCTAAAATATTGAATTTATATAATTATAACATACGTTTCGCTACCCTTGCTACAGTTGGCACCCTTGGCCCCTTAAATATAGAATTTATATAATTATAACACACATTTCGCTTCCCTTGCCACAGTTGCCACACTTGGCCTCTTAAATATTTAATTTATAAAATTATAACACACATGTGCAGGGTCCATTAACTATTTCTGCCAGTGAATATCATTACATGACATCCTTCTTACCAGTGACCTTTCACATATGTGTCGTGTTCTGAGAAAACTGGGCATAATGCTTGTGCGTAAATTGTCATCTCAGATTAGCCTGTGCGGACTCCACAGGCTTATCTGGGACGACACTTTACGCACATGCATAATGCCCAGTTTTCTCAGACACAACACATATACGTTATATGCGCACTTTACATGGGCATTCCCAGCTGCCTGACGCTAAATTGTTTATTCAAGTCTCTAGAAACAGGTATCAACGCCAGCTATTTTTAGACACAGGAATATGACTCAAAAGTATATTGAATATCGTATATGTTTTGTGTTGCCAACCATGTTTGTGACCAATTGGAAGTTGTTTTTACAGATCATAAAATAACTTGAAATAAGGATTCAGCTGGGAAAGTCATTGAGTTCACACTAATTAATGATAATGGAAACTGAAAATCAGTTATTGTGAATAAATATTAGTAAAAAATTGCATCAATAAATTAGTGAATAATTGCATAAATAATTAAGTTTGCTATTTGCTTCGGTTCCATGAACACAAAGTCTATTGGTTGTGCAATGTGCAAGGTAACAGTATGTAAGTGCTGGCACAGTTGACTGCTCAGCTTGTCTCCAAAACCATGTACAGACAAATACTACATAATTTCAGTATGGGCAAGTGGTA
Organism: Dreissena rostriformis; assembly: GCA_007657795.1. NCBI lineage: Eukaryota > Metazoa > Mollusca > Bivalvia > Myida > Dreissenidae > Dreissena > Dreissena rostriformis. The sequence continues at coordinate 17,475 of VMBQ01009577.1, forward strand.
AATAATATTTGTTAACAAGAGGGCCAAGATGGCCCTAGATCCCTCACCTGTGAAATGAGCTTGCCCAATGGCATGATTTGAACAATCTTTGTCACATATCAAATATCAAAGCTGCATGCTTTGTGGTTGAAGATAAACAAGGTTTTTCAAGCTTTGACCTGGTCCATGTTTTTCAATGGACCGGAACCACTTTTGAACTCAACCAACATATCATTAAGANCTAAAAAGACAGAAAAAAGTGTGAAAGGCAGCCTAGTATATTTTGCTATCCCAACAGTTTATTGAGACACTTTTCTATGCACAAAACATAAACTTTGTAAAACACAGCTCAAAGGCAAACAAGAAACTGTAACTGAGACAAAATACACAACATGAATACCAGACTCTTCCCGTTGCTTGTCTAACTCAGCAATGTGCTCATGCAGGATGGCGAGCAGTTTCTTGTCCTTGGTCAGATCAAACGGAGTGGTGCCATCATCATCCTCCAGTCTTGGGTCAGCACCATGCTTCAACAGTAGCTCTACACAGTCTGTAAATATATTCACAGGATTTGTTTCAGACGTCTCGGGTCGTTAGGGGTGGGTTAGGGAGGAGTGCCCCCTCCCTATGTTATTTTATTTAACATTAATCGTGTCAATGACGTTATTTGGTGCGTTATGACTCTTAAAGTAAAAACAGCTATAAAGTCATTGATAACAATAAATTTATACTTTGTTTTAAAACTTTCGTGCATAGAAACGTATAATCCTGACTCAATCGATAATTGTACACTGTGTGTGTCAACAACAAGTGTATGCATTCGATAGCTAGAGCTTGTTGTCACAGAATACCACGTACCCTGACCCCCAGTCTGTAGGTGTACTGTACACTGTGCGTGTCAACAACACTTGTATGCATTTAATAGCTAGAGCTTGTTGTCACATAATACCCCGTCCCCTGACCCGCAGTCTGTAAGTCTACTGTACACTGTGCGTGTCAACAACACTTGTAGGCATTTGATACATGAAGCTAGAGCTTGTTGTCACATAATACCCCAACCCCTTACCCCAGTCTGTAAGTCTACTGTACACTGTGCATGTCAACAACACTCCTATGCATTTGATACATGAAGCTAGAGCTTGTTGTCACAGAATACCCCGTACCCTGACCCCCAGTCTGTAAGTGTACTGTACACTGTGCGTGTCAAAAACACTTGTATCCATTTGATACATGAAGCTAGAGCTTGTTGTCACAGAATAAACCTCATCCCCTTACCCCAGTCTATAAGAGTAAAGTTAGCTGTGTGTGTCAACAACATTTTATACATTTAAAAGCTAGAGCTTGTTGTCACAGAAAACCCCAACCCCTTACCCCAGTCTGTAAGTCTACAGTACACTGTGCGTGTCAACAAAACTTGTATGCATTTGATACATGAAGCTAGAGCTTGTTGTCACATAATACCCCAACCCCTTACCCTAGTCTGTAAGTCTACTGTACACTGTGTGTGTCAACAACAATTGTATGCATTTGATACATGAAGCTAGAGCTTGTTGTCACATAATACTCCAACCCCTTACCCCAGTCTGTAAGTCTACTGTACACTATGCATGTCAACAACACTTGTTTGCATTTGATACATGAAGCTAGAGCTTGTTGTCACAGAATACCCCATCCCCTTACCCCAGTCTGTAAGTCTACAGTACACTGTGCGTGTCAACAACAATTGTATGCATTTGATACATGAAGCTAGAGCTTGTTGTCACATAATACTCCAACGCCTTACCCCAGTCTGTAAGTGTACTGTATACTTTGCATGTCAACAACACTTGTATGCATTTGATACATGAAGCTAGAGCTTGTTATCACAGAATACCCCGTCCCCCATGGGGACTAATGGCATCATCAGAACTCCAAATATTTGTTTATTGCCTGATGACCAACAATCAAAAATAATTTCTAATTTAGAATCAGCAATTATAGCTCTAACAATCAGAAATATCATTGCAAACCTGTCCTGTTAGGCTCAAAACACTATCAACCAATTCAAATTGTCAATTTAAATGTAATGGTTCAACCATTGTAATTCCATGCAAAACAATGAATATTTAAACAAGAGATGTGTTTGTCAGAAACACAATGCCCCCCTACTGCACCGCTTTGAAAAAAAATGTGTATTTATCATTCGGCAGGTATAGAAATTATCTCCCTTTAAAGCTTATTACTTCCCTTGGATTTTGTTTTTTGACCTTTGACCTTGAAGGATACCTTGACCTTTCACCACCCAAAATGTGCAGTTCCATGAGATACACATGCATGCCAAATATCAAGTTGCTATGATCAATATTGCAAAAGTTATGACCAAACTTTAACCTAGGTTAAAGTTTTGGGACAGACACACAAAAAGACAGACACACAGAAAGACAGACACACACAATGACAGACAGACAGGCCAAAAACAATATACCCCATCTTCTATGACGAAGGGGGCATAAAAAAGTGTACCTTTCTTTCCCATTAAAACTGCCCCATGAAGGGCTGTTGCCCCAGCCTTGGTTCTGGTGTTGATGTCAGCCTTACCCTCCTTGATTAGNTGCATAGTATTTTTTTTATAATTCGCGTAAACTCGGAGAGCTGAATGCATTATATTATGGTCATGATTTAATGGACTAATTTAAGTTAAAGTTTATTGTTTATAGTGTGCCACGTTTAGATGTACGTCTCAATCATCCGTTTGTCAATATACAAGAAATACTAATATTTACAAACAACCATTGTCACTGTGAATTTATAATGAGTTAATTGGAATAAGAATTGCTGAGAATTATCAATATCCAAAAATGAAGCGCAAGCGCTAATCTGATTCAGAAATATATGCATGTTTTAATCAAATTGTAAAAAAAAACTAATTGACAAATAGTTATGAGGGAAAAAACTAATTGTTACAAAAAGCTTGCAGGGAAAACTAATTGACCCAAAATACGTATATTCCTGACTCGATCAGTAATTGTACACTGTGTGCGTTAACAACAATAGTATGTATTTGATAGCCACAGCTTGTAGGTACAGAATACCCAGTCCCCGACCCATTCTGTAAGTGTATTGTACACAGTGTGTGTCAAAACTCAAAATAAATGGTTTGCATTTGATACATGTAGCTAGAGCTTGTTGTTACAGAATACCCCATCCCAAGACCCGCAGTCTATTATTATATTGTAAACTGTGTGTGTCAACAACACTTGTATGCATTTGATAGCTAGAGCTTGTTGTCACATTATACCCCAACCCCTGACCCCAGTCTGTAAGTGTACTGTACAATGTGTGTGTCAACAACAATTGCATGCATTTGATACATGAAGCTAGAGCTTGTTTTCACAGAATACCCCGTCCCCCATGGGGACTCATTGCATCATCAGAACTCCAAATATTTGTTTATTGCCTAATGACCAACAATCAAAAATAATTTCTAATTTTGAATCAGAAATAACATTGCAAACCTGTTCTGTTAGGCTAAAAACACTATCAACCAATTCAATTTGTCAATTTAAATGTAATGGTTGAACCATTGTTATTCCATGCAAAACAATGAATATTTGAAAAAAAAATGTATCTTTCTTTCCCATTAAAACTGCCCCATGAAGGGCTGTTGCCCCAGCTTTCGTTCTGGTATTGATATCAGCCCTGCCCTCCTTGATAAGGTGTCCAGCGATGTCAAGGTTGGCATAGCGGCCTACAAGCATTACAGCATTACAAACCGATGATAACAGAAGGAAGCAAAATGACATAGGAGAGCAGCACAATATATAGCAACAAACAATACTATGACCGTGTTTTTCTGGGTATAAGACGCAACTTTTTACCAGAAAAAAATTAACCTGCCTCTTATTTTTTGGTTCGTCTTATATATGGACAAAAATTGAGTCAGAATTTTTTATGTCAGATACATTGATGAAACTGAAAATTATGGCAGCTTTTACAGCAACAATTTATTTAGACATATTGGCTGTAAAAGTCAAGATTCATATTTCTGTTATTATATTTTGTCAAATAAACAAATGTCCCTGAGACTGGTTTTGAGCCACAAAAAGCTGTATTAAGTCCATTTTTTTCTAATGAGCAGGTAAATACATGAATTGACAGTCAGGACAAAATGGTATGGACGAACAGCCTTCACAAAAGCAATGAACAGACGGACAGGTGGAAAAGAACAATTCTTAATGGATCCTACCTAATTTGCAGTTATATAGGCATTTTTAAGTACATCAAATGTCTTCTCTTAATTTACTCATTGAGGGTCAAGAGTGAGGCAACTGTAATTGATAAAATAAAATTTGGCAGGGGTAACAGTTTCATACTTATGCGGCTCTATGTATAACTTGAAACCAGGAAATGCTTTTTTTATAATTACAATGATCTGCTACAAAATATAACTGAAAAAAACTTTAAGAGGGAGGCACAATTCCCATTCTGACAATGAGTCATGTTTTATAAGCTAATGACACCGAAACCAAGATATGTACTTGTTGCATGCAAACCTTTATATTAACCATTTGCATGCTGGGAAATTTGTCGTCTGCTAAAATGTTGTCTGCTGAATACTATCAGAATAGCAAACAGTTTGGATCCTGATGAGAAGCCACGTTCTGTGGCGTCTCATCTGGATCCAAACTGTTTGCAAAGGCCTTCAAAATTTGGTTTCAGCACTGAAAGAGTTATGCCGATGACGATTTGGACAAATTTGTGAGTACCGTTAGTAACTAAGTATATTAGCATAAACTTTTCAATGAGCTGTCAATCTTAAAAGCTATGTTTTTTAAAGGTATGAACCTTGTTCTGGGAAAAACTGGGCTTAATGCATGTGCATTAAGTGTTGTCCCAGATTAGCTGCTTTTATGGTATTCTTGGTTTAAAGGAAGACTTTTCTTACTGAAAATACAGTTAAGGTGAAAAGAGTCGTCTCTGATTAGCCTGTGCACTGCACAGGCTAATCTGGGACAACACTTTTCGCACATGCTTTAAGCCCAGTTTTACCAGAATATGGCTCATTTTATTTTATTAAGGACCAATAATACAATAATACTTTAAGAATGGATTGTAACAAACCATTCGGAAAAATCTGTAATTTTGCTTAAAAAAAAAAGTTTTTTTTTTATCATTACAAAACAAAAAAGTTATTAATCAGCAACTAAAATTCCCTAAGCAAAATCTGCAAAAGCAAACTAAAAGGGAACCCATATTTGTAATATATTTAAGTGTATATACAGTGGTGCTAGCAAAAAATGCACAATATACAGTGTCCAACAAAGTTATACTGTACTAGACTATTACAACATACCCAATTACCTGTGATATACATGCAACATCTACAAAACAAGATAAATGAAGATGGAACTTTTTGTTGGAATTCATATTTTGATGGAACGCTAGGACATAAGTTGTTGTTAAGGCAGTACATGTTAACACAATGTTATAAGTAATACTGAACATCCAATGCATATAGTTAAATAATTATTGCTAACACCAGAACAAATTTAAAGTGATTGTCAGAACCTAAAGAAACATCTTCTTTGTTGTTTATTTAATTATTGTTGTTTTAAGAAGAATCTTGTTTACATTTTTCTTTTACATGTATGAAGAAGTAATTTGATGATCAACGTAAACATTGTATTCAATAAATTAATTGGAACAATACAACTTGTAAACGTGTTTTTTTAACACCGTTATTGAACTTTAAAGAAAACAAATTAATGTCAAAAATAACATTAAAATTATTTTCTAACCAACAAACAATAAAAAAAAAAGCCCGAACTGGTTGTCCAATCTATAAGGTTGCCATTCAAAACAGATCTCAAATAATTATAATCAAAGTTATAGTGGCATAGTGGTTATTGTATCCATCAAGCAAAAGGGAGGTCCTAGGTTCGTTTCCAACTCTGGAAGCATACTCAAGATCTTCTTTTAAGATGCCAAGTACTGGTTCTACTGTGGAAACCAACTCAATAGTGTCTCAAAGAGCTGAGGCATTCAATGCAATCAATCTAAAATAAATATGTTTAAATAAAAAAAAAATAATTTTGCTTCATAAAGACAAGAATGATAATTACTGACCTGTGGCAAGAAACAAGGGTGTAAATCCCAGATCATCCTTCGCATTGACATGGGCGCCATACTTCAATAGTAGTATCACAGCAGGCAACTGAAAAAAAACTTATTCTCTAGAATAAATGTATTGGGTAATTTATAAAACATACAACATTAATCATTATGTATGTCAAGCAATGTTCAATTCTGATTTACAGGTATATGTTAAATTACTGTGCTATCGGTTCATTAAACAGACTATAAAGCAGAAGCAAGATATGTTTAAGGGCACAAGTATCTTTTTCTTCCATAAAATAATTACCACTCTTCTTGTGTTTTACATTATTTGTGTGTTCTCAGCTGAACCCTTTGCATGCTGGGAAATTTGTTGTCTGCTTAAATGTCGTCTACTGAATTTCTAAAATTAGCGTTTTGTGGCGTTTCATCTGGATCCAAACTGTTTGCAAAGGCCTTTAAAATTTGGTTCCAGCGCTAAAAGGCATGTGTTTGGCCATTATTTAAATGAGCCTTGCTCTGGAAAAATGGGCTTAATGCATGTATATTAAGTGTCATCCCAGATAAACCTGTGCAGTCAGGCTAATCAGGGATGACACTTTCCACCTACCCGGTAATTTGGATTTTCGATTAAAAGAGACTCCCTTATAACAAAAAATACAATAAAAGCTGAAAGTGTCGTCCCTGATTAGCCTGTGCAGACTTATCTGGGATGACACTTTACGCACATGCATTAAGCCCAGTTTTCCCAGATCAGGGCTCAAATGAACACAGAGTTGCCGTGGTGTAGTGGATATGGTGTCTGCCTTGAGATCGGGAGGTCATGGGTACGATCCCCACAGTGGGAGCGTTCTTTAGATCTCCCCCCCCAAAGACACCTAGTACTGGTTCTAGTCCCAGGAAACGGACTCGAGAGCGCTTCAAATTATCCCTAGGCAATCAAGCTTTAATAAATAGGTTTAAACTAAATGAACACAAAGGAATGAACCCACTGAAGAGTATGCCACAGCGCAGTGGAGAGCAGTCATCCCTGCAGAGTCCACATCATGGATCTTGGCTGGAGACTCCTCTAACAATTTCTGCAATCCGAAGGATATGTGACGATGAATATTTGATTATTTTATTATTTGTAAAAGAAATCTTTATTTTGTACATCTTAATATTCAAAATCATGTTTGTATATATATAATCTTTACGCCATCAATATGATACTTAGCTATGCGAATTTGTACTCACGCTGACATTATGCTATGTTTAACTGTTTGTAAATGACAACAAGGCTTGTCACCATAGGATGACATATGCCCCCTTTTTTCCACATTTTTCGAAACCTAAACGCAAAACCTAAACGCAAAGTGTGATGGAATTTCAGACGGACAGTGCGATCACTAATATGCCACCCTACTGGGGGCAAAAAAACTGTAGAGTTTACGTCAATAAAACATTCTGTCTGTCTGTCTGTTGAAAGTAAAACACAAAATTACATTTTCGCACCTAGTATACATGGCAAAAGTTGTGCAGGCCAAAACGGGACATTTTCGAAAAATTGGCAGGACATTTGACAGAGACGAGTTATTATTCAACAGTTACAGTTGCCACCAATTTATGCAAGCATACTTTAATTTGAAAAAAGTAGATGACACAGTGAAAATGCACCTGCAGAAAATCTTTCAGCATCCCATACTCGCCCCTCTCCTTCGACCTGCCCACCATTATGGAGAGTTGCGTGCTAGGAGTGTGACTGTATTTTTCCAGCTCTTCCACTGACATCTCGCTCACTTTTTTAGAGGTCATTGTTGGTCACTTGTCACCAGCATACAACGACTTCAACAGACAAAATTGATGTTCCAATTCAGAATGTTTCGTGATTACTAGAGGGAAGACTGTGATGCATAGAAACAGGCTAAACACAACAGTTACCGAAACCGTTTATTTGCCTTTTTTGCAAAGAATTAGTGGAAAGTTTTGAATACAGTTCCACACAGACTTTACTGCCCTGATAAACTGATATATTTTCAAAACAATGTATAATTTACTTTCAGAATTTATAATAAATAGTATACATAGAAAACAGATAAACCATTCCTAAATTTATGTCCCAAGCAATGTTGGAAAAAATTAGGTATTTAGGTATAAAATTTATTTACAATAACTAAATGTGTTCCCAATTTATAACCCAGATGCCATTTTTCTGTTTTAAATAAAAGTGACATTGATCTTGATCCCACATAATTCTTACACACTTCTGAATGAGTGTAAAAAGATCACTAATTTTGACAAATTTCCAAGAAGCGTCATCAAACTTGGCCAATGGGATAATTTCCATGGGGGTAATACAATTTTTAGTTTTATGTTTATTATGCCATTCCTGAGAAAAAACTAGATTCAATTACTGAAAACAGTGAACGTTACAATATACTGATTCTGAAAATATCTGTGTGTAAAAAGGACGTAATTTTTGACAATTTTTTTACTGGATTTAACAAACTTTGCTTATATGTTCATTTAAATTTGGGAAATACAAATGAAATCCATTCAGTCTATCTTGAGACACTATCTTACCGAAAAACTTAAACTTGCATACAATTATACAGTTTATATGAAATTTCTAAGTAAACCAAAGCGCTTAATTGCTTAACCTAGCAGACAAATGCCTTAATGCAATGGACCATTACATTTGCGTTATAATTGGGTAAATAACTATGTATACCGGTAANCAATCCACATGGATGCAGATGCCAACATTGATGCCCCTGGCAAGTAGAACAGCTTGCTTTTACTTAGAAAAATTGAGCTACGCATTTTAGATTTCAATTATTAATGGGGCCTACTGATGGTTTACATCCAGTTTAATATTTTGCAAATATCTTTTTTAATGTATGTATTATATATGCGTAACACAAAAGTCTTGTTTTTATAAACGCGCTTTTTTTTAAGTTGTTACCAGGACACTTATGAGTGGGCTTAGGATAATCAGATATAAAATCATTACGAATGTAATGTACATGCACACTTAACGATAGCAGACTTTAGTGTTGTAAACTTCTCATTGAAGTCGGCGATTTTGTAGGCATGAGTTTGAATCCCACTAGGGGCCCAACGAAAACAAAAATTATTTGGAATTTGCAATCATTTTTTCAGAACGATTTCCTAAATTTTACTAGACAAATCTACCTCAAAACTGGAAATTTGCATTAGTTTATTTAATGTCTATATTTAAGGGGAAATAATATTGTAATGCCACTTTAAATGAGACATTCCAGCAAACTCCGCCCAATGGAAAATGTAGCAATAAATGTGTGTATAATTTTTAAGATTTAGGTTTTTAATTCAGGTAATTTACTTGTCAAATAAGATGCTTAACAAAAAAATAAGACATATTTGCTGGAACTTCTCATTAGCTGTCATAATGCCCATTTATGTGGTGGACACCAAAAATGTTAACATTTTAATTATCTTGAATAAAAGTACCATAAATCCACTTCTTTTACTGAAAGAAAACCATATTCTTACATCTGCAAACATTGAACTATTACGTTTATGCTGCCATTTTTTTAGTGCTTACCGTAATAACTCTAAGTTTTCGGACACTCTAAAGTTTCGGACATACGGGTGATCGTCCATAATTAATAACTCTCAACTTTCTTACAGTTTATTTTAACTTTAATTGTTTTTTACCAGAATTCTGCCCTGTTGCGCTTTACTGCTGACACTCCGATAATGCGTTTTTACAACCTGATAAAGGTCATAAAACCTAGCAGACAAATGCCTTAATGCAATGGACCATTACATTTGCGTTATAATTGGGTAAATAACTATGTATACCGGTAATAGACAATGGTTTTACCCAACAGCTTAAAGTGAAACATATATAAAAGTAATTTATACTACTGGTACACAGCGTGGCATTTACCATCACATGCTATTATATTTTAAGAGTGTCTCTAAATTTTCTAACACCTTATTTTGTCTCTAAATTTTCAGACACCTGATTTTTTAAAATATTTTTTGTATCTTAATTTTCGGACACAATTGTTTTTTTAATTATTTTTAAGTGTCTTAAAACTTGAGAGTAATTAAGACACACCTTATATGGTAAAATGCATCAGAGACGTAGTCTACGTCTCTGAATGAATAAACCAATTTAGTGATTAGTGCTTTTAATAATAGAGTGAGTCTTTTGAGTTTGATTGATTGAATCAATGCAGTACCTCTGATTACACTTGCTATAAGGTAGTTGTCCAAGAAAGGTTAAAATCCAGGGATTCTACTATATTAACTGTACTGTTTTAATTGGTTGATGCATCCAAATTAAATTGTTATTGGTAAAAACTTTATAGAACATTAAATAGATATGGTGTTTGAATATGGGTAAATACAAATTATAAAAAAAACTATTAATGATTAATGTGTTAACTTGCTGCTTCAAAGAAGGGCTTAAATCATAAGTGCTGAGAAACGAGTAATGATTTTATTCTTAGGCCTTAGAGACAACAATAACCTATTCAGACAAGTCCACCTTAATCTAAGTCTTACAGATTAAAACAGGCACTAAATTAATTTAATTGGACGCTTGAATTAAATACACAGGAAACCCCAGTAAGTAAGGCCGTAAGAAAACTATACATGTACAATTTTGCAAATGGTTATTTCGTTTATCCGAAAGTATTGCTAACCGAAATANTTCAAAATGTTTCATACGAGTGTAAACCAAGAAACACAATAAAGGAACTTAATGTAATTTTGTAACCACACAAGAAATTTTTTTCTTTTCTAGTAACCTATTTTCTTATTGCTGAACACGATTGTCAGTAGCAAATTGTTGAAAAAAAGTTGTCGTCCCTTAAATACGTATAATTCTGAAAGTGAATACATTTAGCATTACTATATGTCTATTATTATTATTATTATTATTATTATTATTATTATTATTATTNCAGTTGAATTAAAGGATCGAACCTGAACAGTCGTATTTTCATATCAACTCAAAGTACACAATTATACCTTCGTGAAATTGGTGCCGTGAACAAACAGAAAAATGCCGACGACAATAGAGAAGTTTCTAGGCCAGCGGCTAGGTTTGAAGAATATTATTGACCGTTTCGTCAGTAAAATAGAAGAAGCGAGCGATGAAGACGATGGCATTCACTTTCAAGCGCTTATCGAGAAATTAGAAGAAAAAGTGGCATGTCTGCGAGTCTGCAATGGAAAAATTCTCTCGCTCGCCGACGCAGCGCTAGAGGAGATGGTCGAGGCAGAGGAATACACCTTCGACGTAGAGGTCAAACTACGAAGATACAAGCAGCGTCTACAGCGGCCTAGCATTGGCATCACAGACGCCGCCGATTTATCATCGCATGCATCCGACTCAGGTAGTCAGCAGGCAAACCTTCGTGAAATACTCCAAGGGTCAGTGGTTCGAGCACAGGTGTGGCTTCCTTTGTTCTTTCTTTCCTTAATTTTATGTTTGTTTTATATTGGAGCTCTTTAGTTCCGATGTTTAAATTTATCAATTTAAAGCATTTAATGACAAACTTCAAATCATGCAAAAATCTGTGAACAAGTCGCTTGCTTTAACTGACACAAATCTGTCAACAGTTGTTTTACTTTAATCAATTGGTCTGTAAAAAACGTGTCATCGACGCCTGTTACGATCTCCGTATACAATTGTTTTCGTTTTGTATTGAGTTCACGAAGAACAGTTTTATTACACTGAAACGCTTCCCGTTCTGGGCAAATATTGTGCTCTCAGTATAAGCCTGTAAAATTATAAACAATAAACATTGAAACAAAAACAACAAGTGGTGTAAAAACCCAAAAAGAAAAGTAACCTGGATGTAACGGTGTGTGATCTCTGCCCTGTTATGGGAAATGTGTATGCCCCCCCCCCTCGCCCGCGTATTTCACTTGTCAGTTCTTCTGTACGTCTGTTAATCCAAAATCTTCTGTTATGATCGTCTCTTTAACTACTGGTTAAATGGGGACTGGTGTTTGTGTTTGGATTGGCGATGTGGTTGCACGGCTCAATGATGATCGGTGAAATAAGATAAATGCCAATATTGGTAACTTTCTGTTCGCGTAAACACGCGTTAAATGTTAGCTACAACAAGTTTTATACAGCATTTTCTTTTGAATAAACAAGCTTGTAACGTGTTTAATGCGTTGTTTAAATATGTACATAACTAAAAGTTTTATCAATTAACACACTTAAAAATATTGCATCAGTAGTTTGTTTAGTTTAAACTTATTTATTTTATCTCGATTGCATCGAAAGCCTTAGGTTTATTTGAAATGCTCTCGAGTCCGTTTCCTGGGATTAGAACCAGTACTGGGTGTCTATGGGGGATTTCGAAGGAAACGCTCCCACAACAGTAGTTAGTTACTTTGATTGTGCAAATATGCAAAAATGTTGTGTGAATTGCATTTAAATCTGTTTAATACATATGCTATTCAGTTTGTTTTTTTTTTTCGTTTTAAAAAATGTACGTTTCAAGTGAACAAAAGTACCGATTTACGTTGTGACCGATCCGACACAGAGTTCTTCAAAAAGAAGGGTAAAACGCCATTTCCCGCCATAAGTCAAATTGGTAAACCACGCGTTTTTCGTTTTTGATGCTGTTTTGAATTATAATCAGTAGCTTTTTAATTCGTTAAATTAAATTCCTTAAATATATACATAAAAAAATATATTTTACACTAAAACACCGCAAATACACTTTATTATCAGACTTTTTCTTTAACATTTATCATGGCGACACTAAAATCTTTTTGATGTTGCCCCACACATCAATGATTCACTGCACATGAACCAGTGATTTTTTTACCTCTGCGTCCTGCGTCCTAGACGCAAAACAACTGCCCTAGACGCAAAATTTAAGAATATGTGCATCCGCAGGATGCACGCTTTTTTTAAGTAGAGAGTCCGTCTGAAATTGCATTTGTTATTATTGCACTTTTCGTACAGGTTAAATGTATGTAAACACGGTGTTCCGTCAAATACTACACCACTTGTATTAATCGAATAATTAATTTATTTGGGCCAATGAAATGTGTTGTTATTAAACTGTTTAGGGGTAAGTGGTGTAGGAGTAAATATTTACATCTGAAAAAACACATTGTTCAGTCAGCGTAAAGTCGTCTGCACAAATGTGTCCTAAGCGGGAACACAACAGCGAAGGCCAGCAGAGTTTGTTCTTTTTTTTCAAAGCGGTGCAAGTTCTTGCACATCTTTATTAACAACCACAGGTAACAGTGAAGACTCCAACAATTACATTCGTCCCCAAAAAGCTAGACATAAAAAAAAGTGTGAGAATTTATTTAGCTGGCTGGCCTTTGATGATAAATTCAAGATGTTGTACTGCAATTCTTGCACAGATTCTAAACAACAGGAAACTTCATGCATTGAAGAAATTGAATAAAAAAAAAACAGCATCCAAAAGTTTACTGACATTAGATCTAGCATTGTTTCAGAACATTAAAGACCTGGTTATACTGCTTCTTCTCTTTTTTTTTTGTTGTTGCTTATTTCATCGATAGAAAGTTTATTATACTTGGGGCTCGTACTTTCATTTTGGGACTCACACAATTTTAGTCCTGCGAGTCCTAGGACTCGCATATGTTAAATTGTAAAATAATCACTGATGAACAAATTACCAATTTGTAATGACATTACATTATTGTTGTTGTTTACACACAAATGCATGTGCACTGCGTAAAGTGTCGTCCCAGATTAGCCTGTGCGCAATTCGCACAGGCTAATCAGGAACAGTATGCAGCTCGAATATGCGTCGTCAGTATGGGATCCACACACAAAGGCCAACATCAGCAAACTCGAGAACTGTCAACGGAGAGCAGCCAGGTTCTGCACAGGCGATTATCGCAATACCAGCAGCGTCACTGCTATGATGAGTGAACTGAGCTGGGACACCTTAGCATCCCGCCGCCAACATACCAAAGCAGTCATGATGCATAGAGTCATAAACAACCTGGTAGATATCCGAGCCAAACACATACTGATCCCTACTTGAGTACACACCAGGGGCCACGCCAACATATACCTGTAGTGATTAAGGTCACTTCCAACAGCCTTGCTGTTAAGCTAGCTTTTCAGCGAAGTGGTTAGAGTGTCTGACTACCACCCCGGAGGTTGTGGGTTCAATCCCCCATGGAAGCTCCGTATTTTTACAATAATGGCGAAGAGGCAAACAC
>VMBQ01009578.1:0-31417 GCA_007657795.1 Dreissena rostriformis
TTTATTTTTTTATATTATAATTTGGAAAATTTAATCATAGGCATTGGGAATAGGTCATTTCAGTTCAAAGTCATGTAAAATGAGGAACACAAAAGACCTACGTTTGATAACTGATAACCCCTGTTCCATGAGGACACGAAAGTCGAATTAGGTAAATGTTGAAATGAGAATGGTTCATATCGGTCAGATAAGAAACGTTTGTAAGCAACAACTGTTTAAGTACCCAAGGGTTTCAGAAAAATGGGTCACCTGCGAGAAATTACAGGACATTCACAATTTCAAACGGGATAAAGATGCATGAAGGCTTTAAATCACTGTCCTTTAATTAAACCAAAACGCTTTAAAGTTTAAACCTATTTCTTTTAGCTCGATTGCATCAAAAGCCAACCAGTAACTTAACAACTTAAGCCTCGCGTCCGTTTCCTGGGTAGAACCAGTACTTGGTGTCTTTGAGAGAGATCTTAAGAACGCTTTCAAGGTGGGGATCAAACCTATGACCTCCCAGTCGCTAGGCAGACACCATATCCACTACGACCTCTACAAAACATTGAATCAAGCGCTGGGGATTTTAATAAAATCAGTCTCAAATCCAAAACATAACATTGCTAGACAGACCTTCAACAACATTCCCCTCTGTTCTGATCTTGGTGATCACGTGCTCCCCATTGTCGGTTGTTATGGTGATCATTGGAAGCTTTTGGGGGCTTTCAGGTCCTTCTTCTGAATTCCCGTTTGAAAGCAAGGGGGAGGAGGGCGAGGGAACATTCTCAACAACTTCCACTTGTTCTTCATCTTCTAACGGGAATAACGGCTCCAAAGGGAGATTGTTCCGTTCTGGCACTTCTTCCACACTGAATCTTCGTACTGTATGCATTCTCTGGTATCAGTTATTGAATATAACACTAGTATTTTTTGCAAAAAGATATATATTATTTATTTACTCCGTCGTGACTTAGTGGCAAAAGGAATGCTTTCAATTCACAATTTGTATTACTTTTATTTTTCTAAATAAAATTAATGTTTATTTAAACTTATTTTTGCATTCAAGTTTAACGCTGTTTTTATATCTATTAGAATTTATTTCACATGATTAAACACAATCTTTTCATAACAGTTTTCACTGAAATATTTTGTGTTCTATAATATGCACCCAAGATGAACCTGTGCGAGGGGAATATTTCCAAATCTCCAAAATACTATAACTCATTTGCCATTGCAGACATTTAATCAAACCACGCTCATGTGTTCTTTTCACATAAGATTCCAACAGGCGTCTATGGTATCCTGCACATCTATTTATTACTTCCTAGGAGTAACATGCAGTAAAATATGCCCATGGACTGATCCCTCCTATCACAGTGAGCCTACATCTGATAACCCCTTGACTGGGATAGGAATCCTGCTGAAAACCTCAAGTACACACCTCCACAGCTGATATTGCGCAATCACTGCTCATTGGTAAAAGGCATTCAATATGGACACCATTAAAGTGTTTTTTCAATCAGATTTTATGATTTTTGTTAAACAAATATTTAACGTATACTTCTGTAGGATAAAACAATTCATGTCATCATGATTGAAGAGGACAAATTGGAACACTATTGGGCAATCTCAAAGACCGCATGATTTATCATCTTATTTCTACTCCAAAGTTATTGTGCAATCACTGCTCATTGGTAAAAGGCATTCAATATGGACACCATTTAAGTGTTTTTTCAATCAGATTTTATGATTTTTGTTAAACAAATATTTAACGTATACTTCTGTAGGATAAAACAATTCATGTCATCATGATTGAAGAGGACAAATTGGAACACTATTGGGCAATCTCAAAGACCGCATGATTTATCATCTTATTTCTACTCCAAAGTTGTATCGACATGAATTTCATCATGGCACTGCATTTCTGAAGAACAAACGAAGAATAAGGACGCCATTTATTTGAGGCAAACAAGCATGTTCCTCTGGGCCTATGTGACAACACCAAGTATGTGATTTAATTATCCATTGCAGCAAGTGCTTAATGGAAGTGTTCGTGACAAAATCTAGTATAGATTGTTTCCTGTGTGCAAGAATAGAGACGGTGAAACATCATTTTCCAAACAAAATTTCAGCAACTGCTTAATGAAAGTGTTCATGCAAGAACTAGAATACATAGTTTATTTTGTACACGGAAAGAAATTGTCAAACAAATATTTTCTTAGCAAAATGAATTAATGAATGTAACATGACAAAAATACCAAACATGAGGTAGTCTATGCTAAATTAAATCAATTTGTGGGATTAGAATATCTTGATTTTTAGCTCACCTGATAACAGACTGCTCATAGGGAGCTCTTATTTGATGTCCATTGTCTTGTCAGTCCGTGTGTGAGTGAGACCTCTGAGAGTGTTTTTTAACTATTTCTTCGAACAACTTTTCTTCCTGAACCACCAAGCAAATTTTAATGAAACTTCACAGGAATGACCCATGGGTGACATTTAAATTTTTACAATCTTTTTGTTCCATTGCATATGTAGGTGACCAGAGCTTAAAATATTTAAATTAAGAAAACTTCAAAAAATCTTTTTTCTGAAACTTCCAGGGTCAGGGGTTTAATATTTGGTGTGAAACATCATCTAGTGGTCCTCTTCTAAGCTTGTTCAAGTAAAAAAAGGTTTCAGAAACATCACAAAAGCTGCTCAGTTTCCCAAGTCCACTGTGAGCGGCAGGGCCTGTGGCTCTCTAGTGTTAGAATGGGTTGGCCAATACAAAAAGACTTATTAGGCAAATGTGCCAGTGAAGCAAAAACAATTAACCTCCAATTCTATAAATAACATGCAATTTTGGAAATCAAATCTAAAGTGCCAAGAAGAAAACCAATTTTCCTTACACTCATATTCTGATGAAACATTAATATGATATCTGGTGGTTCCACCACAATGCGCTCAGTATATAATAATGGAGAAAACAGATGTAGACAAACTGTGTGTTAATTCTTTTCGCACAGACTGGTTGCTTAATGATACCCTTGTTCTTCAGAAATTGTTGTAAATCTCCAATAACCATTTACATGACCAATAAACATCTTAGAAAATAATGAAATTATTCGATGTTCATAATCTTTAGTCAGGATTGTTTGAAAATAATGTAAATGAGAGGACTGCTCTGGCAAAACCGGGATAAATGCATGTGCATAATGTTCGTCTCAGGTTAGCCTAGTATGCTAATCTAGGACAACACTGTCCATTTAGACTAAATTTTCGTTTAGAAATGACTTCCTATAAACGAAAAATATCATAAAAGCGGAAAGTGTCGTCCCTGATAAGCATGTCCGGGCTGCACAGCCAAATCTGAGATGACACTTTACACACATGCATTAAACCTCGATTTCACAGAGGGAAGCTCATATGTATGTTGAGAACAATGTTTCGCTTTTTGCAAGCCATTCGAAAAGCACGCCATGAATATTGACATAGCAAACATTATTTGTTTGCCTCATGTAAACTACATTTTGTATCATACTTTGAAAAACATGTCTTTAAGATTCAATTGTATTAAACATTTGATCAGGGAACATTTCTTGTCATATCTACAATAAAAAATTATATCATTTAAAAACTGAGATCTATGACAAATAGACTTATATTTAACATATTTGCTGTACACGTTTATTCACTCCCTTACATGAATGACCATTAAACTTTTCAACAAATGAATTTTTTCATTTATTTGTATGCATCTACCTGTAGATATCCAGAAACTCAAGTTTTAAACTTTATAATAACTTTAATCTGTTAAATTGTTTCCAAAATTAATGCATCAACAGTAAATAAATATTAATGATTGGTAAATAGTGATGTGAGCAAATTTCAGGGAAGACCTTCATGAATGAACAACCTACAGCAGCGGAGGGTTATCCACGGGGTTATTACCAATAATCTGACAAAACAAGGCATTAAAACTGTTTGAACTCATCTAAAGCTCTGAACTTCAAAACATTTTCTATTTATAATGAACCTTTGATTATCAATTATCTTGGAAAATCTTTTATTTCATGAAGTGGGAGATGCATAAAGTATATCGGTGATAGTTACAATACACTGATGATTACAAACATTCAAACAATATCAAATTGGCTGTTTTCTTGAGTAACATGGATATCTGTTACGGTCAGTAATACTTTGTTCCGAAAAGCAATTAATTAAATGATGACCTTGATTTTTTTTAACCAATGTCAAGAGTCCATATAAAAGTATCAAGCAGAATATGTTAACAGTCGATACGAAGGTATATTCATCTTAAAATTTGTATAAACTGATGTGATAATTCATATGGCATTAAATTCAATGTTTGTATTAACAATTATTTTTAGAGTCTATGAAATGGTGGGAAGTCAAATTTATGAGTTAACAAATTTTAAGAGTCCATTGTCAAGTATCAAGCTGAATAATTGTGTTAGCCAAAGTAAATGTCCGTGAACTTGAGTTGAGGACAGTGCAGTACAGTCGAAACTGGCCTAACGGTCAACTCGAAACAACGGTCAACTACATACAACAGTCAGTCTGGACTCCCCCCGACGAAAATCACTCTATATTGCACCTCGGAATAACGGTCAACTCGAAATAACGGCCAACGGCCAGTATATTTCACTCCCAAAGTCATTTTTGAACTCAAAACAACGGTCACGAGTCAGTCGTTTTGAGTTTCGAAACGTTCACACACAAATCAATCTGCGTTGTTGTATTTTACCTTTGACGTCATAGCGTCTATTGTGCGTCTATTTTGCGGGTAAAGAATTTGATTGCGGTAACTGCCTTTGATATAATTAAAGCGGCCCGCTGCGAGAAAACAAATAAAAAGGTGTTGAGAAGGTTTGTTTTCTGGGTATAATTATGGGGGTATCTTCAAAATAAAATATATCAGTGTATGTAACACGTTTAAAGTAATTATCGCTTATTAAATGACCGCTAATTATTACATTGAACTTACAACCTTGAGGTAGTAATTACATCACTATTTATGGATTTGAAAAATTATATTTTCGGATCATTCGTTAAAAGATCTTTCTAGCGTACGCGTCAATGTAACAAGCAATCGGAATAATAAATCACGGATTAACAATGAGTTGTAAGCGCAAGTTCCTCACGTTAGAGGAGCGAGTAAAGTGTCTAAAACTGTTTGAATCTGGAAAAAGTTCGCGTGTGATAGCAATTGAGCTCAATGTTGGACGTACGCAAGTGCAGACTGTGTTGAAACGTAAGCGTGAAATAATGGAGGAATACGATTCGAACGGAAATATGGGGTTAAAGCGTATGAAAATGGACACTGAATACAGTGAGTTAAACGATCTGGTCTTTAAGTGGTTTACCGATGCTACGGCTCGTATGCTCAATGTTTCTGGACCAATGATTCAGGAAAAAGCAATGAAGTTTGCCGGTGAGCTAGGTCACACAGAATTTAAAGGCAGCAATGGTTGGCTGGGAGCATTCCTGAAACGCAACAACATCGTGTTTAAGACACAGAGTGGGGAACGCGGTGAAGTGAAACTGGACACGGTGGAGCAGTGGAAGGCCAAGATTGCCACCGTGTGCCAAGGTTATGAGCCGAAGGACATTTTTAATATGGATGAAAGTGGCCTGTTCTACAGAGACTCTACCAAGTCAACATTCTTTAAGAAGGGTGATACATGCGCTGGTGGCAAGCGCTCGAAACAACGCATCACGGTCGCCTTATGTGCATCCATGACTGGTTAGTACAAATTGCTTTCTATTATNCAGTATACCACTTCAGTCAATCAGCTACTTGTGTTAACCAATGTAAATGTCAGTGAACTTGAGTTTAGGACAGTGCAGTATACCACTTCAGTCAATCAGCTACTTGTGTTAACCAATGTAAATGTCAGTGAACTTGAGTTTAGGACAGTGCAGTATACCACTTCAGTCAATCAGCTACTTGTGTTAACCAATGTAAATGTCAGTGAACTTGAGTTTAGGACAGTGCAGTATACCACTTCAGTCAATCAGCTACTTGTGTTAACCAATGTAAATGTCAGTGAACTTGAGTTTAGGACAGTGCAGTATACCACTTCAGTCAATCAGCTACTTGTGTTAACCAATGTAAATGTCAGTGAACTTGAGTTTAGGACAGTGCAGTATACCACTTCAGTCAATCAGCTACTTGTGTTAACCAATGTAAATGTCAGTGAACTTGAGTTTAGGACAGTGCAGTATACCACTTCAGTCAATCAGCTACTTGTGTTAACCAATGTAAATGTCAGTGAACTTGAGTTTAGGACAGTGCAGTATACCACTTCAGTCAATCAGCTACTTGTGTTAACCAATGTAAATGTCAGTGAACTTGAGTTTAGGACAGTGCAGTATACCACTTCAGTCAATCAGCTACTTGTGTTAACCAATGTAAATGTCAGTGAACTTGAGTTTAGGACAGTGCAGTATACCACTTCAGTCAATCAGCTACTTGTGTTAACCAATGTAAATGTCAGTGAACTTGAGTTTAGGACAGTGCAGTATACCACTTCAGTCAATCAGCTACTTGTGTTAACCAATGTAAATGTCAGTGAACTTGAGTTTAGGACAGTGCAGTATACCACTTCAGTCAATCAGCTACTTGTGTTAACCAATGTAAATGTCAGTGAACTTGAGTTGAGGACAGTGCAGTATACCACTTCAGTCAATCAGCTACTTGTGTTAACCAATGTAAATGTCAGTGAACTTGAGTTGAGGACAGTGCAGTATACCACTTCAGTCAATAAGCTACTTGTGTTAACCAATGTAAATGTCAGTGAACTTGAGTTGAGGACAGTGCAGTATACCACTTCAGTCAATCAGCTACTTGTGTTAACCAATGTAAATGTCCATAAACTTGAGTTGAGGACAGCACAGCATACCACTTCCTTCAATCAGCCGAACACCAATGTCCTCAATTAGATAGATTCACAAATAGAACATAATTGGAAACAAGGATATGGATACTTGACCATCAAGGTTTGTACAGATGGCCAATTATCGTCATAAATACCAGAACATGGTTGCTTAATCAAACAAATTTCCTAAAAAAAAACTTAGACAAATTAGCTTTGACAAACATACAGACTAGGAAAACAAGTTATTTTTTCAAATAAAACCACTAGTTCCACCAGTTCTAACTGAAAATCCACCAAATTGGGGAATAAATCATAATGGTCACTTAAACATCAAGGAAGCAGTAACATACATTGACAGTGCCTATTTCTCTGTACCAGCCTTATAGACATACAGACAGACAGACAGTGATGTTTATTAATGTCTCTCTTTTGTACATAAAAACACAGAAAAGCAGTTCAAAATCATTATATATATATGTACAAAACCACTGTAAAAGAATTACGAGCGACGACAAGGCATTTTGTTTTGACAATTACAATAGTTCTAGTTTACAAAACATCACAAATACAGCATGGCATAAATTATACCTTGGGCTGAGTTCAGGAAAGTGTATCCCTAAATGCAATTCAGAATTTTGTTTCAAGAAATTCCTAATACAAATTCACAATATACCGATACGTGTCAATTACATTTTGTAGCAGAATTATGTATGCATGTCTAGGGACTGTGAGCATAATAATCTTAAGTATGTCGTTAACAGGTGAAAAATTAGTGTTCACATTTATACATTCATTTTTAAAACCATAACATGGCTCACTAATTATCATACAATATCCTATACAATATCGTGTTCCACTTTGACTCTCTGTAAATATAAACACAATTATGGATGCCACTACAATACTGATCTGGGATTTGTCCTGTCAAATAAAACACAATTTATAACTCCACAATACCAAGGCAAGAAAGTTCACAGAATTCACTAACTATCCATAAAGACGTGGTAATTAAATATCAATGTTTAACTTGCACACAAAGAATGGTATAGATGACTATCAAATAAATGATAAATAATCATACAAGGACATGAACTGCAGCCCTCACTGGCAGATAGAGACGATAAACTGATAATTATCACCATCAACAAAAGTTAATGTACGCTGCAGATATATAATGTAATGTACTTAACAGAATCACCGAAGTCCATCACTCTTTTTCCATTTATCTGGATCCAATAGTTCTTTATTTGTTGTTTTGAACCTCAGGCGAGTGTTTTTTATATTTTTATTTTTTCGGACCTACTGACTGAAAATTTTGACAAAACCAAAAAATTAATTCACTGTTTTATTTTGAGTGCGTTCTGTATAATACCACATTGCTGCAATATCTTTTGTGTTAATACTTAATCGTAAGTCCTGATTTTTTCTTTCAAAAATTATCTTAAATAATATTCTCGACTTATGAGGCGGTTCAATTCATACATGCCCTAATTCTTTAGGTGAAAATCAAGACATTTCATTACAATTGCCGGGACATTGGACCGCATGGCATCATGACATAAAAAATGACATATAACGTCATACCAAAATGCACAATAAACACGAACATTATTTGTAAAAGCAATTATGGCCAATACTAAAGATAAATGTGTTTAAGAATTTCATAAACACAAACGTTCACCATTTTTTAAAAGTAAAAACGCAGAAGTACTGAGCGCTCGACGTCATAAAGTGCATTGTGGGTTGTGTCACTATTTGACATTCAGTCATGCAGGGTAATTCCCATTCAATGAGTATGCACACATCATGAAATGCGATATGCACAAATCTGGCAATGTTCTTATATA
The DNA here is from genome assembly GCA_007657795.1 of Dreissena rostriformis. NCBI lineage: Eukaryota > Metazoa > Mollusca > Bivalvia > Myida > Dreissenidae > Dreissena > Dreissena rostriformis. The sequence continues at coordinate 8,714 of VMBQ01009578.1, forward strand.
CACTGCAACTCTGTTATATCGCGATGTCCAATATATCACGAGTTGCCCGTGAACCCCATTCACCCACTTACATTTTCTATAAAATCTGGCATTCATTACTAAATCCAGTTTGGTCCAGATTTTGGCGCCTTCATTATGCATCACGCTTGTCTAGTGCGACAAACAATAAACCCACTTGCCCTACATCAAAGATTAACAGGTGTACATCATTGTGCTTGTCACCTTTGACAACATCCTCTATTGAATTTGATTTTAACTGACATGATTTTTGGTAATCGTATCAGCCATGACCTTACATGTTATATCCCGATCCAGATATATAGCAATCGTGATCTGAGAATCCCGCAAACCGCTATATGCAGGAACTGCAGTGCAATTATAACTATCACAAGTGTTTTTAAATTCAGATTGAATGCAACATGAAAATGTTCACAACTATTTTTTGAACATCCTGCTAAATAGACACAAAATTTATGTGGATTATCAACTCCCATTTGTCTACATTTAAAAGACTCATTCATTTACTGACATACAAAATCATTGTTTTTACTGATGGTACAAGCATATTTATACCTCAGGTGATATTCACAGGGTAAAAGTACCTTTGGTCTTAATTGGGTCATGAAACACAAACACAATTGGCTTTTTTAAGCAGCCATTTTTTAACATGGGGTGAGCATAGAAATATTTGCTAATTTTCATCAATTTTTTATCCCCCACATAGGAGCAGATAGACATATTAATGATTTTAATTTTGTATTTGTCTCATTTTCATTATTTAAAATGCAAATTTTCCCACAATGGACTATCACTTCTTCACAACTTTGGTTAAAAAGCCTTTGTAAAGATATTCACACAATATCACTTTTTCACAATTGGATTTTGTCTTTTCCCCTCCTAACCTTTTAGGAAAAAAAATCAATCAAAGAATCTTTTGTTTATGTTTATACCAGAAAACGAAAAAGACACAAAACACTGACTCTGAAATGACGTGCGATGTATCCAATACAAGATGATCACATTATTGTAGATTTATTCACTGAAAGTCAAGATAATACCAAAAACAAAATTGCTTACAGGAAATTCCCCAAGATTTAAAGAGTCAAAATACTCATTAATTTTGTCTTAGAAATAATTCTGTTCCAGCCATGAAATAAATCATCTTAAATGAAGCATTGTATCTATAAAGTAGGCAGACAGAGTTACACTGAATGCATTCAGACACCAAAACAAATACTTAATTATAAATAAAATAGCAGATATGAAAATAAGAATATGAGCTAGTGTTTTTCCCAGGCCCTTTTTGCAAAGACAAAAGCCGCCACGCGCCCTTATCAATTACATCTTAATTGCCTCTTGACCAAACTTCTAAGCCGAAGAGTATCGGAGTATGGCCCCAAGGCAGTGAAGATGAGCACGGTTGTGTATTAGTCCAGCGTGAATAACCCCATGTAACTATCAATCGATAATGTCAGTGGTTTTGTGGCTTTATTGCAAAACGTTGGTCATTATAAATCTTCCACCAACAATAATTACCAAGTAAGAAGTAATAATTGTCTAGGATTCTTGAAAATGTCCAGCTCTCGCTTGCATATAAACAACTCAGCACACACCATGATTTTGTTCTTTATCTCTTTAATCTAGGGATGGAAACGAATACTGAAATGATATTCTAATATTCGTTTGTCATTATTTGAATATATTCGAATATTCGATTTTTGAACTTTATATTAAATTGTCCGAACTTATGACCGTCCGGAGCAATGCACTAGTCTATCATATTACCACTACAAATCGTATCTTATGTGCAGCTTTGATAAACTGGATAGAGTAATAATTGTTTGAAAAAAATCATTGATAAGTATGTTCTTCTTTTAAATAAATACTGTTTATTTTCATAAGATATAAGATATTTCCTCAAAACACATTACCGTAATTCTAATTTAGTTCAATACTTCTAATTGATTTGGATTACTTCCCATCGGTAATATTAATGCTTTCGTTTTCAATATTTTTCTGGAATTCAGAACCACGATGATTTAATTTGTCAATATATGAGTAACAAAATTCTGATTAGATAATCATTGATTTTATATATGGATAAATCAATTACATTTTAATTTGTCCCGGCGTCCCGATATGAGACAGTTTGTCGCGACATTCGTAAAAAAACGGCGTACGTTCTATGAGTTCACCATAAAATTCGCTATTTAAGCTCTGTCTGGCTAAAACTTACCATCGCTTATCCCTTTATTGCCCCTGAATAACAACCCACTTCTACTACTCGAGTGCACTAGTGTTGTTTTTGACACCTTATCATCAATTCTATCATTGTTTTTATGATAAGTGTTGCTAATTGCTATTGATAGATGTGTCGTAGTGAAATAAAAGCAATCTGCGGCCCAATCAAGTCCAAAGATACTGTGTATTATACCACCTGAGGTTAAAATACCTATCAAAACACAGATTTTGTAAATCAAAAAAATTGAATGATAATCCGATACACATTGATGTTGCACATACATTGACTTTCATTTTCGACGGATTTTCAAAAAAAAGTGTGTACATATTGCGTCAATCCTAATTTAAAGTAAACTGAATATTGGTCCCTCTCCTTATACCCTCCCGTTGCCAATTATCATTTCGTTCATTGATGGCAGCTGTTATCCAAACAATGACTTACACAGAAAAGTTGTCTGCACTAAACCAAAACTACGACTTTGTACGTGTACTTATAACTTTTTTGGAAGTATCTTTGCATAAAATAGAATATTCGAATATGAATTTTGGATTCGAATATTCGGCCGATTTTCGAATATTCGAATATTCGGTCCCATCCCTACTTTAATCAGTAAAGAGTATAACCATATATGGACCTCTAACTATTGGAATGACCAATGATCTCTGGGAAATTTCTTCATATCTACAACAGTCTTGCACTCTGGAAAGACGGGGAAACTATGACCAATGATTTCCCATCGGATGGTAAGAAATTCATTTAGCAAAGGTTGATCATACTGAAGCTGTCATTTCATTCCCAACGGTTTATGGAACTCAAGCTGTCATTTCATTCCGCTTTCTTACTGAACAGGAGATTTTTTCCAAAACATGCCTTACGACTCTCAGTTCAGTCGTCAATAATTATGTGCAATAGTCAAGATATTTGTGTTATATTGCAAGAGCATATTGATTATCAGAACACAAAATTGATAGGGGTCTTTCATCCCTCAAGTTTAACCAGCATTCTAATTTATATAATTACAAGCCCCTGTGACCTTGACCTCAAAATCAATAAGTTTCTTCCAAGTAACTAAAACACAAATAGGATGATTGCAGGTCAAAGAGTTCTTGACTGACAGACACAATTTTGTTTCCTCAGGGAGCACTGTCTTGCACACTTTCACCTATGAAGTTGGTTTTCTGGTTACTTGGAAGGAAAGGGTGACGCCTATTGATTTTGAGGTCAACAAGTCAAAGGTCACATGGGGCTAGTAACATTGTATGCGTTTTGGCTTGATATCTTGAGAACTTTTTGACCTGCGTAATCAAAGGTTCATTATAAAGTCCTCTTTGCATATAACACAGGACATCTTCAAGTACTTATCTTGAAGATATGATGGTTAACTTGGTAAGATAATGCTTAACTTGATTTTAACACAGTTACTCCATTCCATAAAAAAAACATAACGAGATAACACACAGCAGCATTTAAATGACATCACCAAAATCAACATTTTATTCAATCAAAAATGCCCAGAATCACTGCCATTTTTTTATGAGCTTATCTGTTGGAAAAGCTGGCTTAATGCATCTTCATAAAGTATTTTTCCAGATTAGCCTGTGCAGTCTGCACAGGCTAATCTGGGACAATATTTTCTGCCTACACTGGATTTTTTTTTGGAAGAGACCTCCCATTATAGAAAAATTCCATAAAAGCGGAAAGTGTCGTCCCTGATAACCATATTCGGACTGTGCATTAAGCCTTGTTTTCCCAGAGAGCGGCTAATATTCTTGCATTTATTTATTGACTCATCAAACAACTTAGCTCTAGGTCAAAATATAATAAATAGTTTCCTTACATGTTTCAATGTAAAAGCGACAACTTTGACCGAAAATAAATACAACATTTTGCACATAGAGACCCCCATAACCATACCTTGTCTTTACGGGCATTCTTAGCTGAATCGATTTAAGCAATAAAAAAAATATGTCGTGTTCAAACCAAAAAAGAATTTGACTCAAATCAAAATCAACTGTTTTTGCACCTTCTTTTTTTCTGCCGTTTTCTAGTGGATTGTAACCTTTTTCAGTGCCATTTTTTTATTTAATCTCTAACTTTATCCTATTTCAGGGATTTAGTAGTGAACACCTATGCTTACCCTAGCAATATCTCCAGACGGTAAAACCAGANTTCTTCCAAGTAACTAATACACAAATAGGATGATTGCAGGTCAAAGAGTTCTTGACTGACGGACACAATTTTGTTTCCTCAGGGAGCACTGTCTTGCACACTTTCACCTATGACGTTGGTATGCTCAGGTTACTTGGAAGGAAAGGTTGCCGCCTATTGATTTTGAGGTCAACAAGTCAAAGGTCACATGGGGCTAGTAACATGGGATGCGTTTTGGCTTGATATCTTGAGAACTTTTTGACCTGCATAATCAAAGGTTCATTATAAAGTCCTCTTTGCATATAACACAGGACATCTTCAAGTACTTATCTTGAAGATATGATGGTTAACTTGGTAAGATAATGCTTAAGTTGATTTTAACACAGTTACTCCATTCCATAAAAAAATAACGAGATAACACACAGCAGCATTTAAATGACATCACCAAAATCAACATTTTATTCAATCAAGAATGCCCAGAATCACTGCCATTTTTTTATGAGCTTATCTGTTGGAAAAGCTGGCTTAATGCATCTTCATAAAGTATTGTTCCAGATTAGCCTGTGCAGTCTGAACAGGCTAATCTGGGACAATATTTTCTGCCTACACTGGATTTTTGTTTGGAAGAGACCTCCCTTTATAGAAAAATTCCATAAAAGCAGAAAGTGTCATCCCTGATAACCATATTCGGACTGTGCATTAACCCTTTAAGCGCTGGAACCAAATTTTAAAGGACTTTGCAAACAGTTTGGATCCAGATGAGACGCCACAGAACGTGGCGTCTCATCAGGATCCAAACTGTTTGCTATTCTGATAGTATTCTTTGAAAAAAAATCGAAGAAAATGCTTATTTTATAAATTCAGCAGACGACATTTTAGCAGAAGACAAATTTCCCAGCATGCAAAATTGGTTAAGCCTAGTTTTCCCAGAGAGCAGCTCATATTCTTGCATTTATTTATTGACTCATCAAACAACTTAGCTCTAGCAATAACTTTCCAATAATTACAAATGCCTGCCAAAACAACACCCGTATAAAAACGTCCGTATAACAGCTTTATGGTGCCATTTTAAGAATTATTACAACCTTGATAATGTCTTGTGAGGCTAAATTCTTAATAATGAAGACACCTCCAAGAAAACCTGTCTTAAATGATAGCAGTTATCTGATGTTTGTCCTGAAATTAGGAATTTTTTATAACCGGTTTTTTATGCTTCTCATTTATAAATTTTGGTTACTTGATTTATCTGGGATCCTTAACAAGAAGTGTGAAAATACATGTCCGTAAAGGAGGTCTATAGACAAATAGTTTGAGCTGATATTTTGATTTCAGACCGATTCATAAAACAAACATTTGAAAGAATTTCAATTAAGGAAACAGGGTATAAAATGCAAATTACTTAAGACTCCATCGAACTGATTCTTAGAAATACGCATGTTTGAGAAACTAATTAGTTTCATGGAATATTCTGTAGGAAATTAAGAAAACGATAGACCAAAAGGAAACATTTAATTTTTTCAGAAAATCGAAATGACATTCAATACATAAAACATTAGTTATTATTTAGCCATTTCATTTGTCTGCCATAATATCAGACCTTTTTATATCCACCTGAATATGTTGTGCAAAACTACAGCAAATAGCTAGCTATTAAATCAACAACAATTTCTCTCATGATCTGTTGATGTGCATGTTGTACAAGATAAAAGGCACCTGAACTGTTTACATCAACAAGCAAGTTTTCCATAAAAAAAACATCCACACATTTTCCAAATACATGTACACAAACCACCAGCATTTATCAGTAAGTGCCATAATAAAATTTGTCTGATCAATTTTACCAGATATACAAAAAATACTGGTAAATCACAACATTGTTTTACCTGGAGTTCACCTGGGTATGTACCCATCAGTTAGAAAATTAGTCTCATAAAATCTAGCTTGTTGAAAACATTTAAAAATTTCTTCATTTATTAACTTCTTTTAAGTGTTATGTTGTTTGGACTTTTTTAATATAATTTATGATTAACTTATATATGTGTAATGAAGTTTAAACTTGTGTAATATAATTCAATGATAAACTATTAATATAAGTGTTATGTTGTTTGAACTTGTATAATATAATTCAATTATTAACTTATATCAGTGTAATGCAGTTTTAACTTGTATAATATAATTCAATGATTAACTTATATCAGTGTTAGGTTGTTTGAACTTGCATAATTTCATACTTTTATTACCAGTAGGTTCATAAAAGCAATAAAAATTTACATTCATGAATTACAATCCATATTTAAGATTGCGTTATTTCAAGTCTGGCAATTTTGTGCATTATACCTTGGAAAAATTAACCGTAGACATTGGAATAGGTCATTTTAGTATAAAGCCTTGTAAAATGAGGAACATACAAGGCCTATGTTTGATTACTGATAACCCCTGTTCCATGAGGACATGAGTGTCAAATAAGGTTAATGTCAAAATGAAGATGGTTGATATGGGTAAAATAAGACATTTTTGTAAGCAACAACTGTTTAAGAACCCATGAGTTTCTTAAAGAAGTGTCAGGTGCGAGAAATTTTCAAATCTAGAAAAAAATCTAAGGACCGAAGCCCTTGCAGAGCAATCACAATATGCAACCGGCATAATGATGAATGAGACATGAAATCACTGTCCTTAATCTTAAACATTGAATCAAGCCCTGGTGCTTTTAATAGAATCTAGCATAGTTCTGGAAAAACTGGGCTTAAAGCATGAGCACAAAATGTCATCCCAGATTAGCCTGCACAGGCTAATCAGGGACGACACTTTCCGCCTCAACTGGATTTTTGTTCATAAGAGAAAAAAAATCAAAAAAATCCATAAAAGCGGTAAGTGTTGTCCCTGATTAGCCTGTGCACTCTACACACATGCATTAAGCCCAGTTTTCCCAGAACGAGGCTAATTCAGTCTCAAATCCCAAACTTGCTAGACAGACCTTCAACAACATCTCCCTCTGTTCTGATCTTGGTGATCACATGGTCACCGTTGTCGGTTGTTATGGTAATCATAGGAAGCTTTTGGGGGCTTTCAGGTCCTTCTTCAGAATTCCTGTTCGTAAGCAAGGGGGACAAGGGTGAGGGAACATTCTCAACAACTTCCACTGATTCTTCATCTTCTAATGGGAATAACGGCTCCAATGGGATATTGTTCCGTTCTGGCACTTCCTCAACACTGAATCTTCGTACCGTATGCATTCTTCCGTATCAGTTATTAAATATAACACTTATTATTTATTTAGCGTGACTTACTTGCAAAAGGAATGCTTTTAATTCACCTATTTTATTATTTTTATTGTTCTTTTTGTATTTTTTTTTATGTTTATATTAACAGTTACTAATTTTTGCATACAAGTAACTTCAAGCAATAAGCCAGAATATTCATTTTCAACTCCATTAACAATTTATTCCACATGATTCACACATAAACTCATAAAAGTTTTCACTGAAATATTTTGTGTTCTAGAATATGCACCCAAGATGAACCGGTGCAAGAGGAATATTTCTAAATCTCTCTTCCCAAAATACTACCATTCATTTGCCATAACAGACATTTAATCAAACCAATTCGCGCACACTCTGTTCTTTTCATATAAGATTCCAACAGGCATCTATAGTATCCCTGCGAATCTATTTATTTTATACTTCCTAGGAGTAACATGCAGTAAAATATGCCCATGGAATGAACACTTCTATCACAGTGAGCCTATATCTGATAACTCCTTGACTGGGATAGGAATCCTGTCGAAAACCTCAAGTACACACCTCTACAGCTGATATTGCGCAATCACTGCTCATTGGTAAAAGGCATTCAATATGGACACCATTAAAGTGCTTTTTTAATCAAATATTATGATTTTTGTTAAATAAATATTGAACACATACTTCTGTTGGATGAGATAAGTGAGGTCATCAATAATTGCAGAGGACATTTAATTGGAACACTATTGCACAATCTCAAAGACAGCATGTACCGTCTTATTTCCACTCCAAAGACGCGTGGACATGAATTTTATTATTGCACTGCATTTCTGAAGAACAAACGAATCTAGAGACGCCATTAATTTGAGGCACACAAGCATGTTCCTCTAGGCAAATGTGACAACAGCAAATATGTGATTTAATTATCAATTTCAGCAACAGTTACTGCTTAATGGAAGTGTTCTCGACAAAATCTAGTATAGATTGTTTCCCGTGTGCAAAAACAATACACCTCCAATACTATAAATAACATGCAATTTTGGAAATCAAATCTAAAGTGCCAAGAAGAAAACCAATATTCCTTACACTCATATTCCAATGAAACATTAAAGGGAGATTATACCATATTAATATGTGTTAAATTGTAATATATTGATAAAAATATGTTACAATAACACAAAATAGGCAAGAAAAATTGTACATTGAAGACGAATTTCATAAAATGCAGCATTATAAGACAAATTAGTGCTCAGAGCCGATTGTGACAAAGATATTTCGTACATATTTTCCTACAATAACCCAAGCATTTGTCTTTTTATTAGGATCGGAGTTAAAGTTTGTGTGTCGTATATATAGATGTCGTTGCAGGAAATTAAAATGATCCCTAAAACAAAATTGTGTCTTTGTGTCATATGAACTAATCTGCACTTAAACTAAATTTAGATTCACATCGTACATGCATGCTGGTGAATTCGACCTTACAGACATTTTTGATTTCAGAATTAAATATCTGGCTTATTTCGAAAAAATTTCGACACATGTTCTTCTTAACTTTTATTTTAATTTATATTGAAATATATGTATAATAAGTTTTTTACACATTTTATATAAATTCATAAATATTTGACAAAATTGTGCAATCTCACTTTAATATTATATATGGAGGTTCCACCACAATTCACTTGGTATATAATAATGGAGAAAACAGATTTAGACAAACTGTGTGGTAATTGTTTTTGCACAGAAGGTTGCTTAATGATACCCTTATCCGAAATTGTTGTAAATCTCCGAGATCCATTTATATTACCAATAAACATCTTAGAAAATAATGAGATTATTAGATGTTCATAATCTTTAGTCGGGAATGTTTTGAAAATATTATAAATAAAAGGCGCTTTGGCAAAACCTGGCTAAATGCATATGCGTAAAGTATCGTCTTAGGTTACCAGTGCAGTCTGCACAGGCTTATCTGGGGCGACACTTTCCGTTTAGACTAAATTTTCGTCAGAAGAGACTTCCTTAAAACAAACAAGAAATGTGTCAATAAGGCACAGATGCCCCCATATTCCACTTTTGTCTCAAAACTCTGCTTATGTCATAAAGAAGCTGTTATGGCCAAATTTGACAGGAAAACTGCACCACACAATATAATATGCAACAATTTAAGGTGAACAAACTTTTCACTTAAACCAGATTCAAAACTAGGTAGAGATAATGCAACCTTAATTTCATTTTCGCCCGAGGTTTATTGATACAATGCATTACAAAAATGTAGTTAGCCTTACATTTGGTAAAATTTAAATAAATTACAAGGGAGGCAAATGCTGTAACAAAAAGAACATGCATAAAGGGTAGTTGTTTCCCTTGTTTGAACCATGCTTAATCCTTAAAATGCACTACGTGACCCCATGACCTAGTTTTTGACCCGGCATGACCCATATTTGAACTTGACCTAGATATTGTCTGGAAACAACTTCTGACCAAGTTTGGTAAAGATCGAATGAAAACTATTTGAATTAGAGAGCGGACACGAAAAGTGTGACAGACAGCCTGACGGCCAGTGCGAAAACTATATACCCCCTTTTCTTCGAAAGGGGGCATAAAAATATCATAAAAGCAGAAAGTGTCATCCCTGATTAGCCTGTGCGGACTGCACAGCCTAATCTGGGATGACATTTTACGCACTTGCATTAATCCCCGTTTTAACAGACCTAGGCTCATATACATTCTTCATTTTGCAGGCCATTTGAACAACATTCTTCATTTTGCAGGCCATTTGAACAACATTCTTCATTTTGCAGGCCATTTGAACAACATTCTTCATTTTGCAGGCCATTTGAACAACATTCTTCATTTTGCAGGCCATTTGAACAACATTCTTCATTTTGCAGGCCATTTGAACAACATTCTTCATTTTGCAGGCCATTTGAACAACATTCTTCATTTTGCAGGCCATTTGAACAACATTCTTCATTTTGCAGGCCATTTGAACAACATTCTTCATTTTGCAGGCCATTTGAACAACATTCTTCATTTTGCAGGCCATTTGAACAACATTCTTCATTTTGCAGGCCATTTGAACAACATTCTTCATTTTGCAGGCCATTTGAACAACATTCTTCATTTTGCAGGCCATTTGAAAAGCACGCCATGAATATTGACATAGCAAACATAATTTGTGTGCCTCATGTAAACTACATTTTGTATAATACTTTGAAATTGAAATAAACGTCTTTAAGATTCAATTGTATTAAACATTTGATCAGGGAACATCTCTAGTCGTATCTACAATACATGATTTGAAAACTGAAATCTATGACAAATAGACTTATATTTAACATATTTGCTTTACACGTTTATTCTCTGCCTTACATGAATGACCATTTAACTTTTCAACAAATGAATTTGTTCATGAATTTGTATGCATCTACCTGTAGATATCCGGAAACTCAAGTTTTAAATTTTATTATTACTTTACTCAGTTTAATTGTTTCCAAAATTAATGCATCAGCTGTAAATAAATGTTAATGATTGGCAAATATTGATTTGAGCAAATTTTAGAGGAGACCTACAGGAATGAACAACTACAGCAGCAAGGGTTATCCATTGGGTAATAACTAATAATCTGACAAAACAAGGCCTTAACACAGTCTGAACTTATCTAAAGCTCTGAACTTCAAAACATATTTTATTTATAATGAACCTTTGATTATCAATTATCTTGGAAAATCTTAGATATCATGAAGTGGGAGATGCATTATGCATATTAGAGATAGTAATACACTGATGATAACAAACATTCAAACAATATCAATTTGATTGCTTTTTCAAGTAACATATGCATATCTGTTACGTTCAATAATATTGTGTTCTGAAAGCAATTAATTAATTAAAGACCTTGAGTAGTTTTGTTAACGAATGTCAAAAGTCAATATAAAGGTATCAAGCTGAATATTTGTGGTCGCAAATGTTACAGTCTATATGAAAGGTACATTAAGGTGTATTAAGCTTAACATTTGTGTTAACTGTTGTAAGAATTCATATGGCATAAAACTGAAAGTATGTGTTAACAATTATTCGAGTCCATGAAATGGTGTCAAGTCAATTAGCTGTGCTAACCAATCATAAGAGTCCAAAGTAGCAAGCTGAATATTTGTGTTAATTAATGTAAATGTACATGAACTTGAGTTGAGGTCAGCGCAGCATACCAACTCCTTCAGTCAGCTGAACACCAGTGTCCTACATTAGATAAGGAACACAATTGGACATGAGGATATGGATCCTTGACCATTGAACAACTTATCATTCATAAATTTGGTCAAAATAACTACTATACATAAAAAAGTTTAGTCAATATATAATTCTGCATATTTTATGTTTTCAACTTGCCGTTGTTTCCTGTAAATGATGTGACTCTGTTATTATGTTATATAAACTGTATTTGCTCATTCTTTTCACATATTGTGAAAATGTGCATATTGAAATAAACGAACGAATAAATAAATGAATGAATGAATGAATGAAAAGGATTGTACAGATGGCCAATTATCAATTCACATGGCTGCTTAATCCAATCAACTTCCATATAATCCTTGGACAAGTTAACTTAGACAAACACACAGACGAGGAAAACAAGTTATTTTGCAAATAAAACCACTAGTTTCACCAGTTTAACCGAAAATACACCCCATTGGGAAATAAATGGTCATTGAAACATCAAGGAAGCAGTAATATACATTGACAGTGCCTATTTCAGTGTACCAGAATTATTTGCAAGGCTTTTTTTTATTGACAATTACAATAGTTCTAGCAATTATAAAATGGGAAAAACACAGTGCATAAAGAAGACCTTGATCTGAGTTCAGGAAAGTGTATCCCTCAATGCAATTTAGAATTTTGTTTAAAGAAGTTCCTTATACCAATTCACAAGATACCAATACGTGTCAATTACATTTTGTAACAGCATTACACATTCATGTCTAGGGACTCAGACCATAATAATCTTAATTATGTCGTTAACAGATGAAAAATTAAAGTTCACATTTTTTAATTCAATTTTAAAACCAAAACATGGTTCAATAATTATCATACAATATCCTATACAATATCGTGGTCTCTCTGAAAATATAAACAAAATTATGGATGCCACTACAACACTGATCTGTGATTTGTCCTGTCAAATAAAACACAATTTATAACACCACAATACCACGGCACAATGTTTAAAGATTTCATCAACTATCCATAAAGGGGCAGAAATTAAATATCAATGTTAAACTTGCTCAGAGAGAATGGTATAGATGACTATCAAATGAATGATAAATAATGATACAAGGACATTAAATGCAGCCCTGACTGGCAGATAGAGACGATAAACTGATAATTACCACCATCAACAAAAGTTAATGTATGCTGCAAATACATACAGTAATGTTAATAACAGAATTACCCAAGTCCATCACTCTTTTTTGGTTTATCTGAAGCCAACAGTTCTTTAATTGTTTCTTTGAAGCCCAGGCAAGTGTTTTTTTATGAATTCATTTTTCCAATTTGCTGACTCAAAATTTTGACAAACCCGCCTCCGCCCCTCCTAAAAAAACAAAAAAACAATATGGTTTTCTAATGAGCAAACTCTGTTTTATTTTTAGGTGCTGAGTGCTGTCTGTATAACCAGATTGCTGAATTATCTTTTATGTAAATACATAAATGTAAGTCATGATTTTAACTATCAAAAATCATTTTAAATTATATTCTCGACTTATGAGGTGGTTAAATTTACAAAATAATGCCCTAATTCTTCAGATGAAAATCAAGACATTTCATTACAAATGCCGGGATATTGGAAATCATGACATTACGACCTAAACAAGAGATGTGTTTGTCAGAAACAAAATGCCCCCTACTGCGTCGCTTTGAAATAAAATTTCTATTTATCATTTGGCAGGTATAGAAATTATCTCTCTTTAAAGCTTATTACTTCCCTTGGATTTTGTTTTTTGACCTTTTACCTTGAAGGATGACCTTGACCTTTCACCACTCAAAATGTTCAGCTCCATGAGATACACATGCATTCCAAAGATCAAGTTGCTTTCTTTAATATTGCAAAAGTGATGACCAATGTTAAAGTTTTCGGACGGACGGACAGACAGATGGACAGACTGACCGACAGTTCAACTGCTATATGCCACCCTACCGGTAGCATAAAAATGACATATACATGTTACTTTATTCCATAATGCACAACAAACACAAACAACATTTATAAAAGCAATTATGACCAATAACAAGATAATTCCACATTTTTGTTTAATGGTGTGCGCATATAAACATGTGCAAATTTTCGTAAATTATTTATCAATAACATAGGAGCGGATAGACTTATTAATGATTTTTATTTATTTTTCTCATTTCATTTAAATTCACATGCAAAATTTTCCCACAATGGACTAACTAGCGCTGCTTCACAACTTTGATTAAAAAGCCTTTTAGACACATTAACAAAATATCACTTTTGTCACTATGGGATTAATTTCTCTTTTCCCCTCCTCCAACCCTAACTTTTTAGGAGAAAAATCTGAGAATCTTCTGTTCATGTTTTTACCAGTAAAAAAAGACAGAGAGCACTGACTCTGAAATGAGGTGCGATGTCTCCAATACAAGATTATTTATTGTAGATATATTGACTGAAAGACAATATTATACCGAAAAAAAAAATTGCTTTCAGGAAATTCCCTTAGATTTAAAGAGCCAAAATACACATTAATTTTGTCTCAGAAATAATTCTGTTCCAGCCATCATATTAATCATCTTAAATGGATCATTGCAGCAATATAGTAGGCAGACAGAGTTACACTGAATGCAATTTATTTTTAGACACCAAACAAATCATTTATTATAATTAAAATAGCAGATATGAAAATAAGAATATGAGCTGAACATTGAACACAAATCAAGGAACAAAAATAGGTGTAGTACTTAACTACCGTATATTCTCTTAGAACCCAAGTCGGTAAGCTAAAAAACCCAGTCGGTAAGATAAAAGAATGTCTGAAAAACTCGCTTTTAGCACTGTGCAAATTCCGCAGAGTTAAACACAGCTGATGAAAACTCACTTTAAACCCACTTAAGATGGTTAAAAAACCCACTTTGTTGGCTGTAAGCGAATTAAACCAAGATTTAACTCAGATAAAACCAAGTCGGCAAGCAAAAAGCGTGTTTAAAAGACTCGCTTTTAGCTCGGTGCCAATACCGCAGGGTTAAACCAGTTTAAAACTGGGTTATAACCGGATTTTGCTCACTTTTTTGACAAGGGAGTTACCCCCCTTATATATCCCCCTCCCCACCCCAATTTTAATTAAACTGAAAATTTTCAAACCAATGCTTTCATTATGCTTTTAACACTAATGAAACTCGTTATTTGATTGAATTACAGTCAAACTATTGTTTAATGGTTTCCCACATAGTGGTATAGATGAATAATCACTAAATTAGTGAATTTGTATCAAACACACCATTGGCAAAATCTAAAGCCCCAATGGGGGGATCACTACTCAATTTAACTCATAAATGAGTCATAATCCTGTAACTCTATACACCCTTTCAGGTTACAATATACTAAATAATTTTGGAGTGCAATGCTATACTCTCAAAAAACAAAAACATCATTCATTAGCAGACACAATTATCTGTAGGGGCACTTGCCATGTCTTTATATTAGGATGTTTCTTTGTGCATGTGGTANTAAATTATTTTGCGTTTTGGTAAAATCTTAATTAAACTGTAAAATTGTTTGTCTTAACATGCAACAGCTTTTATGAGCCTTAAGTTTTATCTTTTAGTATAAAATACAATCAAATACTTAAGAGAACAAGTTTAATGCTTTTTATAAATATTACATAACTCTGTCATCATGCAGGCAATGTTTATGGGCATTAATCGTGAATTTCAAACAACTGTTATGGTACATAATCAGTTTTTACTGATATGCAATTTGTGAAGTCAGCACATAAATATTGGGTAGAAGAGTGCATAAGAATAAATATGAAGATGTGACTGACACCTGTAAATGAGGCAATTTTGATTGTTATGTGAGACTTTCATCAAAAATAGCTGTGGTTTGAAGGAAGAGATAATTATTTTATTTAAACACACACACTCATTTTTTCACCGGTTTAATGAATTAATTCACAATTAGTTTGTTTTTCCTTATATTATTAAAGTTCTTGGCAATGCCATTAATCAACTTATTTGACACATCTTAATATTTCATACAGTTTTGTGTCAAAACTTTCTTATAAATGAAAAGGGCAGGAAAAGTTACAACAAAATTTACTGTACGCCAAAATAGATTACAATGCATTTGACACGTGTCAGTAAACTTCAGGGAGTAAACATTTTCTGGTGAAATATTTTTGTATTTTTTTTGTGTGGGAGGGAAGGGAAGGGGAACATGTTCATTGATAAAACCATCAGACATATTTACTGTTAATTGTAAAATAATACAATTAGAAATTAAAATTCATACTCAAATAAGTGTCATTTAAACCAATCCCAACCCACTTCTACCACAAATATTTAAATAAAACTGAGTTTTTTTTTAATGAAACATCATTATGCATATTAATTAAACCTCTGTTCCTCATGTGATTCCACATATCGAGGGGTGAACGGAAGACTGTTGTAACTCATATTCAATAAAGAAGGAGATACAACAGTTTTCCATTCAGCCCTCGATATAATTCATGATTATCATCCCACAGCTTGACATGAGTAATGTAATAAGCTGCGGTTAATTAATTTATTAACCAATTTATTAACTGAAAATTGGATAGGAATGGCTTTTTCTTAGGTGATAAGCCATATGTTGCCCGTGTTTGTCATGAGACACTATATATATAAAAGTACAGTACATTAAGAAATTGAAATAGGGGAATCTTCAATTATAAATGAAATAAAACTTTTGAACAAAACAAAAATCTTCATATTTTTCGGAATTTATTTGACTATTGTTTTCTAAAAATTCTTTATTTTATAATTGACAATGTTACATACTACATATTACAGCATTGTAATAAAAAGATTTGTTTTAATTTAACAAACAAGCATCAATAAAATGGGGTTAAAAGGTTTATTATGTGCTTAACCCTTTGAGCACTGGAACCGGATTTTGAAGGCCTTTGCAAACAGTTTGGATCCAGATGAGGCGCCACAGAACGTGGCGTCTCATCAGGATCCAAACTGTTTGCTATTCTGATAGTATTCTTTGAAAAAATTTGAAGAAAATGCTAATTTTAGAAATTAAGCAGACAACATTTTAGCAGACGACAAATTTCCCAGCATGCAAAGGGTTAATATTTGAGCTGCATTCTGGGAAAATCGATATTAATGAATGTGGGTCAAGTGTCATCTCAGATTAGCCTGCGCAGTCCACACAGGCTAATCAGGGACAACTCTTTCAGCCTAGACTAGATTTTCGTTTACAAGTGACTTCTTTTAAATAAAAAATTCCATAAAAGTGGAAAGTCTCGTCCCTGAGTAGCCTGTGCGGACTGGACAGGCAAATCTGGGACAAAACTTTACGCACATGCATAAAGCCCGGTTTTCCCAGAGTGTGGCTCATTTATATTTAACCCTTTGCATGCTGGGAAATTTGTCGTCTGCTAAAATGTTGTCTGCTAAATTTCTAAAATTAGCATTTTCTTCAAAAAAAATTCAAAGAATACTATCAGAATAGCAAACAGTTTGGATCCTGATGAGACGCCACGTTCTGTGGCATCTCATCTGGATCCAAACTGTTTGCAAAGGCCTTCAAAATCCGGTTCCAGCGCTCAAAGGGTTATATTTACCATTGGGTATTGAGGTACATGCATTCAGAATAAAAAGATGACATTTGTCGGTTTTCGTAGATAATCAATTTTAATTCATGATTGATTAATGATACTATTTCCAATGTTAAATCACTGATATTCGCCAAACAAAACAACAAGAAAGCATAAAATAAGGTTAATCAACAAGTTAATAGATTGACCTCTTCAATCACTGATAGACACTGTCAGGTGGTCTAGACAATCACACACAAAATTAGCCTGTGTGGACTTCACAGGCTTATCTAAGACGATACTTTACGCACATGCATTAAACCCCGTTTTCTCAACCCTAGGTTCATTTTAATTTATTCTAAATCGTGTAATTTAAATAATGCATGTATTATTATTAACTGAATGCCCTCAAACATTGAAAATGTAAAACATGCGTAAGGGCATGTAAAAAATGTCACTAAGCAATGACACATGTTTTTTTATACAAATTAATATCAATCAAATGCATACTGGTAGAACAAGTTACCAGTTATTCACGCGTTTGCATCGTTACGTGATGAAACGTGAACCATGTCATTTTTATGATGACGGAGGGAGTTTCCCACTAGACAATAACAAAACGTCTCATTATGGCCTCGTAATATGACAGAATGCATAATTAAAGCAGGTAAATATGTATATTAAGATTGTCATCTACGTAAACATATTTTCCACACTTCCTTGTCACAACATTACTGTCATTGTTCGTAAAAGGGGTTATGACATCTAAATTTCTTTCTGAATGGATATATTGTTTGCTATTTCAAGGTTTCCAAGGTGTTTTTCATGAAATATTTCACTGACTTCTTACAGCTAAACAAGACCCAGGCACAATGTTGAGATGGTCACCATGGTATTACATTGATTGAGATGGCTGTTCAAGTTTTATCATGGTCCCCTATCAATAACCGTGTCAAACCATGGTCATGAATACGGTTGACCATGGTTGAAATGCCCGCTACGCCAGACTTATCATTGCCTACCATCTGAAACCATGGCCAACCATGGTTAATTGGTATACAATTTCAGAACTAAACAGACCATACTTTTCAATGTTGTAGCTTTTATTCTAAAAAATATCAAAACATTAATGGCATTATATACAAACATTTATTTATTACATAATGGTTAGTCTTACTATTTAATCAGATAAACATTAATTTTGGAAGTTATTATTATTGTATACTGTTTCGGATTGGTCAATGTAATTCAAATCTTTGCAAATAAGCAACACTAAATCTAGAAAATAAATAGTAAATACATACAACCAACAATGTAAACATTAACATGAAGCAATAATAAAAGAGACACGATTGTCTTAAATAAGACCTTATGTATATATTTATATAAAAATAATAAATTATGTCCTTTTTAAAAATGACTTTTTGCTGAATATGAAGTGTTTTTTGTGCGTTTTTTTTAACTGATTGGAGATATCTCTTAGTTTTGTATGTTCACTATATGAGTATATCACTCTATTTGTAAAAGGAAACGCATCCATAAATTAAAAATAAATCATAAATCCTGTCACAAATAATATAACTTGGCCCAATGCCCATACTGCAGACTGAAATATATCTACAGCATAGATTTTGTCACATACTCGTGTTCACTGATGCAGGAGTGTTAGATGATAAGACGATTTCTAAGCGACACATGATGTCTATGACCGATTTACTTGATGGAACATACAAACAATATGTCAGTTCGAAACCATTTGGTTTGTTATTTGCCGCAGCCTATTGCTTTTGGCCTATGTTGCGTAACGGTAGTTGTATATCTGGGGAAATCCCATCAGCGCTGAATTACCTGAATTACCGGTAAAATCCATTAAACAAGATGAGACAGTCACAGGATATAAATGGATTTTCGCAATTGTCAATTTATCAGGTCCTCCAAACAAAGGATAAATTAAAACACCATTTACAATGTACCAACATGACAAATATTACTGGGGAAAAGGTGGGGGAATTTTTCAAGGAGGATGGGACAGTTGAATCCTTATTCGGAAAAAGACGCAATAATTTGTTTTGCATTTAGGGCAAACAGTTTCAAAGCTGGGAATTGAAATTCCGGGAGAAAGATCAGTTTTAGGGGGTTAACTGTAAATAAAAATAAATTATTCTGAGGGGATGGCTTGGGTCACATACTTAATTGTATCACCTGGAAGACACACACAAAACCACAAAGAATAGAAACAACACTGAAGATGTATTTGAGCAACTGAAAAAAAGACAAAACTTGCAGTTTATAGTACATGATTATAAACATAAATATGTACTTTTCATCATAATGATTTTTGTCGTATACAGGAGGATGTTTATAGTAACCAAATGGTTCTTTAATAGCTAAGAATTTATGTGCGATGCACCGCAAGCAGCTTACTTAAAACCGATTTACCGATTTACTTGCCAAAAGGGCATTACCTTGGTGACATTACCACTAGCCTACGCAATAAAACAAGGATTATAACACAGGCTTATTCTGCTGTTCTGAACTACATGAACCAAAAAATATCTTTACTCTCAAGATGAACGAATGTCATCCTTTGTAAAAAATATGTTCATATGTAGCCTTAACGGGAATAAACAAGTCATGGCCTAAATAAAAAACATACTGAATAAAAATCTAGAATAAGTTCATTTCAAAAGCATTGAGCATCATGTTCAGGTTGAATTCCATAATAACTGACCAACCATAATGCTCCAATTTCAGAGCAAACCTGTTGATTGGTTATTATTTGTGTTAGCAGGCTTGAGGCTAATAATAAGGCTATAAATAGAACCTGTATGTATGGTGCTAATTAAACCTTATCCATATACCGGTAATTATGCCATCTTTATTTTCTCAGTCGCCATAGAAGGTTTGTTTTTATTAGCAAAATTAAGCAAAATCCAAGTACAATAATCCCACAATAACAAGTAAAAACGTTTATTAAGGGTTATTATTATCTTTCATGTATTTAATGTTGTCTGTCTATGTTTTCTTTGTGTGAAGGTCTGTTTAATATTTTTTCAAAAAAACTTACAGTTACTGCTCTCTGGCTGAGAATGTTTGAGCAAAAAACCCTAACAGTGAATGAGGAGTTTGTCCACACATTTTGAAAAACACATGAGCCGGGCTCTGTGAAAATGGGGTTTAATGCATGTGCGTAAAGTGTCGTCCCGGATTAGCCTGTGCAGTCTGCACAGGCTAATCAGGGAAAACACTTTCCGCCTAAACTGGATTTTCGTCAATCCTTAATTTCTAGCAGCCTTTTCTAAAATTCGCCTTCTTCCAAGGGCAAATAACTCTGCAAAGAATACTTGGACATAAACTGACATTTTGTCTTGCACTTCTTCATATTATAAACAACATATCTATAAAGTTTCATGTTGGTAGGCAGAAAACTGAGAGACTAGTTTGTGACACAGAATACTCAATATACATTGATGTTAAGTATCCAAAATTTGCCTAAGTTAAAGGGATAGTAACTCTGTATCAAATAGTGTTGCACACACATTATGTCTTGCACTTCTATAAAGTATAAACGAAATATCTATAAAGTTTCTTGTTGATAGGCAGAAAACTGAAAGACTAGTTTGGGGCAAAAAGGACACATGTAGATCATAACAAAATAACCAACCAACCAACTTTGTTTTCAGGACTATATAAAAAATAATACTTCTACAGTGTCTTTTAGAAATAAAACTACTTATGTTACCATAACAATTTCCAAAAAAAACATTTACAGCGTCATATTTGAACTTTTGTTTACCAGCAATTACCACATTCATCATTCAAAAGCTTCTTCAAAAACAAATCCTTTCCCTATCCCTTGCATGTCTAAATAAAATTTAATGAGTACACCTTATAATTAGGTAAAAAATATTTAAACTTTCGAAATCATCCTCTATTATGTTTGAGTATTTCTGTATTCTGCCTATATTATGTCACACATGTCTTGGATAAATGTGGCGTGTTCTGAGAAAACTGGGCAAAATGCTTGTGCGTAAAGTGTCATCCCAGATGAGCCTGTGCAGTCCGCACAGGCTAATCCGGGACAACACTTTCCACCTAAACTGGATTTTCGCTAAGAAGAGACATCATTTAAACGAAAAATTCCATAAAAGCGGATATTGTTGTCCCTGATTAGCCTTCACAGGCTAATCTGGGATAACAATTTACGCACAAGCATTTTGCCCAGTTTTCTCAGACCACGCCACAAATGCCCGCATTTTATGGATCATTCAAGCTGAAATACAAGATGCACGCTATCGAACAAATCTAAATATGTTGCATTTTGTGTCATATGGGATGAGTCATAGTGCACGAACACTGAGAGCAACATTTTCTGGAATAACAAATAAATAGTGGCCGAGTTATTTATTCCGCACAGCTGTTGCATGAACAGCCAGAAGAAAACTGCACCGCTGTTGTTACTCACGGATTGCATTTACTAGAAATGCATTCACACTGCAGGTCAATACAAAAACACAGAAAACAAGAGAATAATTCAGAAACCGCATAAAAGCTGGATTTTGTGTTGCCAATAAGCGTAAAAATCCTGATAGAAAAAAGTATGGATTTTTGATATTCAGTATGTAAAAGGGATGAATAAATGCAGTTTTGAAAGACTTAATAAATATTTGGTCTGAAAATAGTTAACTTGTAGAGGATTTGGTAGAGGTTTTGTAGAGGAACCACCAAGGAAGAATTGTGTAAATTTTTATGAGGATTGGCCGAGAACTTAAGAAAATAAGTCTAATATCAAAATATATAACCTAAATTGTTAAGGAGATCGTAACACTCGCCAACCTGCACAACCGCCATCCTCAAAAATTCTTTAGCCTGGTAAGAAAAACTGGCTTAAGTTACTTATTTCATTCTTTATATTACTATTTTAAGATAATGGTCTTATACAAAATAGTATTAATGTTGTTTAGTGCACCTATTAATTTCAATTAACGCTTGTAACAGTTTTAAAACGCAATTATTGCACACTTTATTGCATAATGAAAAAAGTTAGCTTTAACTTATAAATGTTGTAAAAACAGAATTTTCGAGAAATCAGGGTCGTGTGTTTCCTCAACTATAATGCAGAGATTTTTCGTTGTACTGGTAAATGCTAAAATAAGATATATCTCTGTTACAAGACAGAAAAAAATCCCCAATTGAAGCTGTTATAGGAACAGAACCCTGCTGGACTTAACCCTTTGCATGCTGGGAAATTTGTCGTCTG
>VMBQ01009579.1:0-10991 GCA_007657795.1 Dreissena rostriformis
AATTTGCCGGTCAGGACCGACGGACCGGCAATTTTGCCAAGCCTGCATAGTTAGTTTTAAAGCTAGGAGTTCAAATGACCCCAGTGGCTTCATAATATGAATGTTGAATATGATGAATTGTATGGTCAATCAATTTTCAATATAATATGTTTGTTTCCAAAATTACTAACTGTTTAGTCAGTGCTGCTTTATAACTTTTGTTGAGTGTACGTTTTATACAAATATCATGTTCATGTGCTTTTAAAGATGGCTGGTGAAAAACAAGTGCTTCAAAATAAGAAAGCAAAGTTAAGCATCAAAAAGCCTGATTCTGCTAAAATACCCATAATTGCAAACAAAATATTCTCCCACTGAAATTCTGGTTCCCAACTGTTTTCTAACTGTGGATTTTAGGGCTCTTTCTGGCATTTGCAAAATTAGCCAATACAAATTACTAAATAAGGCAATTCATCTAATGAAAATTTTATTTGGCAACATCTTTTTCTTTATAAAATCCCATAAAGTAGCTTAAGGAAACGAATTTTGATGTTGAATGTTAAATTTTGAAACAAATATTTGAGCCATGCTTTGGGAAAAACAGGTCTAAACGCATGTGTGTAAAGTGTTATCCGAGGTTAGCCTGTGCAGTTCACACAGGCTAATCAGGGACGACACTTTTCACTATAATGGTATTTTTTTTAGGAAGTCTCCTCTCTACAAAAATCTCATCTTGACGGAAAGCGTCGTTCCTGATAAGCCTTTGCAGACTGCACAGGCTGATCTGGGACAACACTTTACGCACATGCATTAAGTCCCGTTTACCAGGAGCATGGCACATTTTTATGCAGAGGGATCCCCAGATTTCTGCATGTACCATTTCAGCTGCTACTAGAGATTGCGAGACACAAGAACGCACAGTCCCTGCCCCTTATCAAGCCGTACTCTGGCCCCCGTTTGCCCCCGGACCGGTACTGTCTGTCCGCTCCCAACTACAGACTCGTCAACAGAAAGAAACAGGTAGCGCATTCTTGGGAATTAAGTGTTCTTGCATGCATTTGTGTCAATAATTTCAGAGCAAAATATTACAAATTTCTCTATAAGAAGATTATCAGATCCTTAATAATAGTAATACTGTTTACAATGTAACATGATATATGAGATTCTATCAGATCCTTTACAATGACCTTCACTTTACAAAGGATAAAGTGACAGTGAAATTAGCTAAGTCGTATTAAAGGAATTGAGTTTGCAAACTTATTGAATAAGCTGCCTTCTGGAGAAACTGGGCTTAATGCATGTGTGTTAAGTGTCGTCACAAATTAGCCCCTGCAGTCCGCAGTGGAATTTTTTGTTTAAAGGAAGTCTCTTCTAAACAAAAATCCAGTCTAGGCGGAAAATGTTATCACTAATAAGCATATGCAGACTGCACAGGCTAATCTGGGACGACACTTTACGCACATGCATTAAGCACAGTTTACCCAGAACGCAGCTCAAATGTCTATTAACTGTGCCTTTTCTTGTGTGTTTGCAGCTTCATCGAATCCAGATCGGCATGCCAGTCAATCAGTTGATAGGCGGCCATCGCATCTCTCTCACACCCGTCCATAAGCAGTCACCCAGTGAGTTGTTCTTTCATGTTCTTTTGTTAATTATTTCAGCTTGATTGCATTGAAAGCCTACAGCTTATTGTAAAGCTCTTGAGTCCGTTTCCTGGGCAGAACTAGAACCAGTAATTTGTGTTTTTTGGGGGTGAGATCTGAAGAATGCTTCCACAGTGGGTATCAAACCCATGACCTTCCGGTCGCTGGGCAGACACCATATTCACTAGCCAATAGTGATCTTTAAAACAAAACCAACATGTAGTTTGATGCAGAACAATCAACATACACTTTATGCACATGCATTAAACCCAGCTTTCCCATAACCCGACTCATATGATAAATTAAATTCAATATTCTGTGCATCACACCTTTTGTCTGTTTTCAGAGATACAGATCAGTGCACCCAGCCATCAGTTGTCGGTCATCAACCGCCCCTCCCCTGTGCCCCCCATAGTACGGATGCAGCCAAGTGAGTACCCACTTATAGCCTGATCTGGTGGTAGCTGAATTCTTTCTAAAAATTGTTTAATTGCCTCGCTTTGGGAAAACTGGGCTTAGTGCATGTGCGTAATGTGTCGTCCCAGATTAGCCTACAGGAGCAGTCCCCACAAGCTAATCAGGGATGCTACTTTCCGCCTAAACTGGATTTTCGGTTAGAAGAAAATTTCTTTAAACGATTAATACCATCAAAGCGGAAAGTGTCGTCCCTGATTAGCAATTGCAGACTTATGCACATGCATAAGGCCCAGTTTCCCCAGAATTGAGGGCTATTTTCTTGAAGTGTCTCAGATGTTTTAGCACATATTCCAGTGTTGTTCTGTTTTGATGCTAGTGAATGGAAGTTTTCTTAGCCTCATCAAAGATGCATTACAGAATTTTATTTTTATAATTAGTCTTATCGTTTAATTAGTTTTTATTAAATGGTTGGTTTAAACTTATGTATCGTTTTTATAAAACGTAAATAAAATATTAATGTTTACAATTGTCAACAGTTGTCACTTTGACATTTTTAGTTGGCACGGTCACGGGAAAATCAGTACTGGCAGTGAAATCTAAATGAATGAAATCAAGTTTATGTACAAGCATCAGCACTATCAATGATGGTACTCTATTGTAAAAACAATCCTAGTGAAACAATATGTTTTGGCTTTGCATTGTACATGTTTTGTCCTAATGATTTTATCAATATAACATAGATTGTCGATGAATATCTGCATGACAAGATTGAATACACGAAAACATTATTTTAATACTTATCATAATGAAGCCCCTTTCTACAGAAAATATTTAATGCTTTATGAACATGGTGTGCTTGCTTGATATACTCCAGGGCCATCACCAGCTATCAAGTTTACTCAAACTATACAATTAGATACAGCTCAACAGCTGTATTATTATACTATACAGCTGTCCAGATGGCAATATCCTTCATCATGCATTTTTATTATAACTTTCCACACATGTTCACCATGTGCAAATTGATTTCCCATGCTCAAAGGTTAAATATGCACTAAAAGGTCAAATGCGTATAATTTGGACCTAATTTAGTTTGTCTGGACTGTAATTTCATTAAACATCATGTATGATTTTAATAATTTAACACAAATGTTCATGTACCAGGCGCAAGTTCTGTGCCACTTGAACAAAGGCCAAGGTCACACGAAAGGTCAAAGGTAAAAAGTGTGCATATACAGTTTGTTAAAGCATTGAGATAGTTTTGAAGTATTTGAGGCTTTAAGTTGACTACATTATTCCACGTCATAATAATTCATATGCGTAAAGTATCATCACAGATTAGCCTTTGCAGTCCTTTTGGATTTTTGTTCTCGAAGAGAATTCCTTTTAACAAAAGTGTTGTCCCTTATAAGCCTGCACAGACTGCACAGGTTAATCTGGGATGACACTTTACGTACATACAAAAAAGTATTCTCCACGTCCTCCCTCCGTTTCAGACATGCTGCATCAGCAGTCCAGTATGTCCAGTAGCATCCTGCCCGGTCTCACGCTGTCCAGTCTCCAGCCTGCGCAAGCAGGCCTGCTGCCCTCCACCATCGCTACCATGGCAACCTCGCTTGTACCCAACCTGGCAGCGAGCAACCCGCTAAAACGTAAATTAGACGATGATGACTATGACCTGACATGATTTTACGTGTGTCTACGTTGGGGCTTAACATTTTATATGACCAGCATGCCTCTTGGATGAGCACATGCATTAAATCTAGTTTTCCCAGAGCGAGGCTCATATAAGTAGCCACTTTTGCTGTATGTTAACCCTTTGCATGCTGGGAAATTTGTCGTCTGCTAAAATGTTGTCTGCTAAATTTCTAAAATAAGCATTTTCTTCGATTTTTTTTCAAAGAATACTATCAGAATAGCAAACAGTTTGGATCCAAACTGTTTGCAAAGGCCTTCAAAATCCGGTTCCAGCGCTCAAAGGGTTAAGCTAACATAAATCTGTAATATATTTTATCTGGTTGATACTATTTAGTGCTATGTAAGTGTTTTACCGTCTGCTGGTTTTCGATAGGGGAAAAATTGTAGTGTGCTTCATGTACTACATTGCACATGACATTGTGTGAGTCTTAGGGCATAGTTGCTTGTGAGGTAAAAACAGATTTTTTCACATTTAATGAATGATTCTGGTTGAAGAATAAATCTATTATTTTGCTAAACAGTTTAAGGGACTTGTACACAAATCAGGACATTTTTTGAAGCATGTCATTAAATGCCCTAAATTGTTAGATTTAAAGTCCGAAACTCTAGAGCTCCATTATAATCACAAGAAAAGAGTTTTAAAAATAGAAATTAAAACAAAAAAGATTGTTCCTATTGTTACTCAAACCAGTGTTCCTGGGATTAAAAGGCTTATGCCATAGCCACTCAATCATCTGGACTGATATAAAATAGATGTCTCTGTGTGTAATACTTTANATGTACAATGCAAAGCCAAAACATATTGTTTCACTAGGATTTTGTTTACAATAGAGTCCCATCATTGATAGTGCTGATGCTTGTATTGTCGCCTGTACGCCCTATCTCCCATGCTCAAAGGTCAAATATGCACGAAAAGGTCAAATGCGTATAATTTGGACCTAATTTAGTTTTTCTGGACTGTAATTTCATTTAACATCATGTATGATTTAAATAATTAAACACAAATGTACATGTACCAGGCGCAAGTTCTGTGCCCCTTATACAAAGTATCATCACAGTGTAGCCTTTGCAGTCCTTTTGGATTTTTGTTTCGAAGAGAATTCCTTTAAATAAAAGTGTTGTCCCTAATTAGCCTGCACAGACTGCGCAGGTTAATCTGGGATATATAGGATCTTGCATGAGTGGTCATTTTGTATTGAATTAATTAAACAAGTCATCTAAATGAAGATAAAAACGAGGCTTGCCGAGTTTTTATCTTCATTTAGATGACGAGTT
Organism: Dreissena rostriformis; assembly: GCA_007657795.1. Lineage (NCBI taxonomy): Eukaryota > Metazoa > Mollusca > Bivalvia > Myida > Dreissenidae > Dreissena > Dreissena rostriformis. The sequence goes on from VMBQ01009579.1 coordinate 5,010, forward strand.
TAATAAATTCAATACAAAACGACCACTAATGCATGATTCTATTTATAACATGACCAACAAAATGCTTTAAAACACACATGTATTCCCCTCCGTGCCATATAGAGGAAAGGTCGATATCTATAACGAAGCAGCAATGCGGTCATTGTGTGTACCTGAGCATGAGAAGTAGTTCTGGACGAATAAGCCTATATGGTTGTGTAACTATAAGCTGCACTCCGCAGTAAAAAAAAAGTGCATTGTGGGTAAGCAAGTTGCGGTTGTAAATGCCTTGTCTTTGACAGCGCGTATGAATATCTTTTAAGTGATTCGGCTAATTTGCATAGTTATATAACTAGTGAAATAACACCCGTGTAATAAACAAAATTGAGCATTACGTTATTTCACTCCTGGAGCGTAAGTCATGTTATAAATATACTNTATTTCAAATTGTATTCATCCGATCTTCACCAAACTTGGTCAGCAGTTGCATCTAGTTGATATATAGGCCAAGTTCGAATATGGGTCATGCCGGGTCAAAAACTAGGTCATAGGGTCAATTAGTGCATTTTCAACGGCGCCACTTTGTCCGGACTCTAATTCAAATTGTATTCATCCGATCTTCACCAAACTTGGTCAGTAGTTGCATCTAGTTGATATCTAGGTCAAGTCCGAATATGGGTCATGCTGGGTCAAAAACTAGGTCAAAGGGTCAATTAGTGCATTTTACTTTGTCCGGACTCTAATTCAAATTGTATAAATCTTATCTTCACCAAACTTGGTCAGTAGTTGCATCTAGTTGATATCTAGGCCAAGTTCGAATATGGGTCATGCCAGGTAAAAAACTAGGTCATAGGGTCAATTAGTCCATTTTCAACAGCGCCACTTTGTCCGGACTCTTATTCAAATTGTATTCATCCGATCTTTACCAAACTTGGTCAGTAGTTGCATCTAGTTGATATCTAGGTCAAGTTCGAATATGGGTCATGTCGGGTCAAGAACTAGGTCATAGGGTCAATTAGTGCATTTTCAACGGCGCCACTTTGTCCGGACTCTAATTCAAATTGTATTCATCCGAAACTTTTAAACAACTTTTTATCCTGCGTCAAAGTGGTATGGGGGTATAAGTCACATTCAGTGACAAAGCTCTAGTTCAAGTTGAATTCACCAAACTTGGTCAGAGGTAGTATATAGATTATATATCAGTCAGGTCTGATTGGAGACATGCAACCGATTAACACATGCAATATTTTTATGCAATATTTTTATCCAGTTTTATTTTGCGATATTTTCATCGGGTTTATTTTTTTCGCGATTTTTGAAACGAGTTATTTTTAACAACATGTTTATTGGTAAGTTTCATTTTTCCTTCAATCTAATCATGATTTCCACAGGTACATGAGTTTTTCACTGTGCATGGGTACTATAGAAAGGCAACTGTTTATCATTGTCATCAACCTAAAATCAATTTTTATACGCCCGTTTTTACAAAACGGGACGTATAATAGTTTCACCCTTGGCGGGCGGGCGGGCGGCGGGCGGGCGGAGGCGGTGTCCACAGCAGTGTCCGCTCTCTAATTCAAATAGTTTTCATCCGATCTTCACCAAACTTTGTCAGAAGTAGGATCTAGACAATATCTAGGTCAAGTTCGAATATGGGTCATGTTGGGTCAAAAACTAGGTCACGGTGTCACTTAGTAGAACGGGCGTATCTTGTGACAATTTGGCACTCTTGTTGATTAATCATTTATAAAAAAAATGAAATTAAACATGATAAACTTTGCTGGTTTAAATTACAGGTTTTTATTACCAGTTATAAAATAAAAAATCATTTGTCATTTGATTAATACTATGTTTTATTGTCAGGTTTTATAATCATGGCTATCAATACCTTTCACTGAACTTACTAATTATGATAAAACAAGAATATCAGTGAAACTGATAGATGCTCCCCGATGATACACTTTGACAAGGGGAAATAATTTTCCCTGAAAACTCACTGGAGGGGAACGACATGAAAATATGCGTATGTCCACCCTGTAGGATTACTGCATATACACTATCATTATTAGTTCTTGTGATCTGATACAAAAGCATAAAATTCATTAAAAAATGTCATAACATTTATCAAAGGGCAATAACTGCCTGAAAAATTTGTGGAGCGGAACAATCTGAAAGTATAATTATGTTTTTCTAATAAGGATGCTGCATCTGTAGTAATGTGAAAGTTGAATCATTATTCTCCAAGATCAAACGCCAAGAGCAATTATTATTGAAAGGGAAATAAATCCTTGCACAATCGTTTTGCGGAACGACCTGACATTTCGGATCATTAGTTTCTGAATTTGTTTTCATGCACAAACAAAAAATCCATTAGAAATTGACATAATTAAGGTCAAAAAGTCCCAGAAAGTCATGGGACTGGAACGACCTGACAAGGATGCAATCCTTTACGGATCCGATGCTGTAAATCAAGCATCATCAAATTTGGATCTTTAGTGTCAGAGATCTCTTTCTGAAACACCACATTAAGGAATCAGCTTTGTGGAAGGTGCGGAAACCAAAACTGATATATAAATAATAATCAAAGGGCAATAACTCCTGAGAAATTGGACAGGAACAAGCTAACAAGCATGCAAATGTCTATCCTATGCTGCTTATTAAGTTTTATCAATTTCGGATCATAAGCGTCTGAGATGCTGAGAAAAAAGGATGGGAGAATTTTGGGGGCATAATAGGTTGAATGTATGTCTTTTCTTTGTAGTATGCCCTGGCATAAGTGAATTAATTAATTAAATGACACAGTCTGCCATGACATGCATCAATTCCTGAAAAAATATTGAAATTGAAAGTTTTTTAAATGTCGCTCTAGAAACTGAATGTTCTAAAGCTTTTTCTTTATTTCACCTATTGACCTAGTTTGTGACCCCATGTTTACCAGTTTCGAACTTATATGAGATATCATAAGGACAAATGTTTTTACCAAGTTTCATGAAGATTGGGAAATAAATGGGGCATCTAGAGTGTTCACATTTTTTTTCTTTAATTTGACTTTGTGACCTATTTTTTTTAACCCAGGTGACCGTTCCAAATTCATCTTAGTGATGGGTATATTTGGTATTAATGTTCTAACCAAGTTTCATGAAAATTGGAAATAAATGTGGCATAATTATAGTGTTCACAAACTTTTTGTGTAATTTGACCTAGTAACCTAATTTTTTACTCCATGTTACCTTGTTTCAAACTCAGCCAGATATCATTGTGACTACTATTCTCACCAAGTGTCATGAGGATTGGGCAAGAAATGTGGGCTGAAGCGTGTTAACACGCTTTTTATGCTTTGACCTGGTTTTTGACTCGGTATGACCCACTTTCAAAAATGGTTTATCATATTTGGCAGATATAGCATTGGTACTAATGTTCTGACTAAGTTTCATAAAGATTGGGCAATAAATCGGCATCTAGAGTGTTAACAAGCCTTGTCTTTAATTTGACTTAGTTTTGACACCGCATGAACCAGTTTTCGTTAATGAAGGTCGGACTGATATTGGTTTATTTACNCTTACAGCCCATATGGGGGGCATTTATGTTTTACAAACAGCCCTTGTTTCAAATGACCATTATTCATTAAAAAAACTGTATTTTCATTATGAGTCAACACCATTAGTTTAATTTCACTTTTGTTTAATCATTTATAAAAAAATGAAAATTAACTTGATAAACTTTGCTGGTTTAAATTACAGGTTTTTATTACCGGTTATAAAATAAAAAAAATCATTTGTCATTTGATTGTCTTTACTTTTATACATATTTCTTGTGTTCATCATATTAAAGTATTCTTCCATGTATGTTAAAATATTGTAATTCATGCTTGTGAATTTAAGTAATACTATGTTATATTGTCAGGTTTTATAATCATGGCTATCAATACCTTTCACTGAACATACTAATTATGATGAAACAAGAATATCAGTGAAACTGATAGATGCTCCCCGATGATACACTTTGACAATGGAAAATAACTCCCTGAAAACTCACTGGAGGGGAACGACATGAAAATATGCGTATGTCCACCCTGTAGGGATACTGCATATACACTATCATTATTAATTCTTGTGATTTGATACAAAAGCATAAAATTCATTAAAAAATGTCATAACATGTATCAAAGGGCAATAACTGCCTGAAAAATTTGTGGAGCGGAACAATCTGAAAGTATAATTATGTTTGTCCAATAAGGATGCTGCATATGTAGTAATGTGAACGTTGAATCATTATTCTCCAAGATCAAACGCCAAGAGCAATTATTATTGAAAGGGAAATAAATCCTTGCACAATCGTATTTCGGAACAACCTGACAATTCAGATCATTAGTTTCTGAATTTGTTTTCATGCACACAAAAAATTCAAAGAAAAAATCCATTAGAAAATGACATAATCAAGGTCAAAAAGTCCCAGATAAGTCATGGGACTGGAACGACCTGACAAGGATGCAATCCTTTACGGATCCGATGCTGTTAATCAAGTTTCATCAAATTTGGATCTTTAGTGTCAGAGATCTCACACTGAAACTTCTAATTCGTGTTGATCACTCAGATGAACACACCGGCTCTCCGCACAAAAGTAGCCCTGTACTGCAGGTCCTCCAGACCGTAGCAGAGCCTCCCTCACATAATGGTCACCCCTGAACAGATCCTGATGCCGTTGCGTATTTACTCTCCAACTCAGTAGCCTGGCTCCTCACAGCAGGACAGAGTGACACCCAGTAGCTTGGGTCGGACCCCACAAGGTATGGGGTAGGCACTCAACCAGGCCCGGGGGACTCCACAGGCAGAGCACTATCATGCAAAGATCCATGGTTGTCCATCATTGGAGTTGATAGAACTGTCGTTAGACGCACTTTGGCCCAATTTATCCGTCTTCAGCAGTGGTTTATTTTCCGACTTTGCCATTCGTAGTAGACTTGCTGACAAAGACTTTAGAGCATCTCACGCCCTTGTTCTTCTGACTGAGTAATTCTTCTCATACCTCTTAGCCTTGAGAAGATGTGGCTGATATTTGTTTTTCTTCATCCCATCAATCTGTCAAGCTTGGGAATCCTTGGCAGCAGTTTATACTCCCCTTAGCATAGCTCTCCAGGTCATTAAGGCACAAACCACCACACCACATTAAGGAATCAGCTTTGTGGAAGGTGCGGAAACCAAAACTGATATATAAATAATAATCAAAGGGCAATAAATCCTGAAAAATTGGACAGGAACAAGCTAACAAGCATGCAAATGTCCATCCTATGCTGCTTATTAAGTTTCATCAATTTCGGATCATAAGCGTCTGAGATGCTGAGAAAAAAGGACGGGAGAATTTTGGGGGGCATAATAGAATGGTTGAATGCAGGGCCCTCAATCTGCGTTTTTTGGGGCCGAATATCGGCCCCGTCCCCCATCAAAAAAGTATACTTTTTTCCCCTTTTTTGGAAAAAGATTCCCCCTAAAAAAAACAAACAAGAGATGTGTTTGTCAGAAACACAATGCCCCCTACTGCGCCGCTTTGAAAAAAAACCACAAAACCTTTGACCTTGAAGGATGACCTTGACATTGACCTATCACCACTCAAAATGTGCAGCTCCATGCGATGCACATGCATTTTTTTTTTGGACCTTGAAGGATGACCTTGCCCTTGACCTTTCACCACTCAAAATGTGCAGCTCCATGAGATACACATGCATGCCAAATATCAAGTTGCTATCTTCAATATTGCAAAAGTTATGACCAACGTTAAAGTTTTCGGACGGACGCACAGACGGGCGGACGGACGGTCAAAATTGTTGTGCGTATGGAAAGGCCTTGTCCATATACACATGCATACCAAATATGAAGGTTATATCTCAAGGGACATAGAAGTTATGAGCATTTTTCGAAACCTAAACGCAGATTTTGAAACCTAAACGCAGACCCTTACTTCAAGGTCAAGGTCACAGGGGTTAAAATTTGTGTGCGTATGGAAAGG
>VMBQ01009579.1:12789-25080 GCA_007657795.1 Dreissena rostriformis
GATATTTAGTGGTTTGCCTTTTATCGTAATGGTTTTTGCAGTATTCCTATTATCCCTAGATTAGCATTATCCTTATTGGCATTAATGTTTATTCCTTATAGTTGTGTGTGGTTTTTGTGCTCTCCGCCCAAAGAGAGGTGTTAGTGGGGGTTCGAGCGGGATACAGAAGGCGCCCCGATTCCAGAGGCGCCCCTGGTTCTTTTAAGTGCCCGGTGTACAGCACCGATACACTGCACCCCCGTTTAACGTCCCTCGCGGAGGACTGGTTAGTACATAAAAATAGATTAGTACAGATATTACTCTACTGCCTTGTGTCTTAGTGTATATTCACATGGGCTCTCTCTGCTGTGCTTTTGGATAGTGTCAGGTGTTTTAATGGTGTTGCAAGGGTCAGACTAGTTTTGAAAGGTCATTTAGTTAAATATAGTAGAAAAGGGGCTGAGTTTGTGTGGTTGGACCGAGATGACTAGTTTGTTGGGGGTACAGGGACGACAATTTCTGACACGATACTTTCTTCCTTGGGGAGACAAATTTCCAGCGCCATTCTTTCTTTTTAACAGAGATCGCGGGATTATATTGGCTTGTTTTTTAGAGAGAGAGAGAGAGAGCGCGCGCACGTTCTTATTACTGGTCAGGCTACTTATGGTTAAACAGTCAGCAATTCTTTGTATTAGTGTATTTTGGTCGGGAGGGAATAGAACTGGGATGTTAAAGCTGACCATACCTCTAATTCGATCTGGCCCTCATAGTGACAAGAGTAATACAAGCAGGTTATCAATACAAAGGTAACAAGTACACTACAAGAAAACATTACCTACGCTACAGTAGGGAAACAACAACAACAAATACCTTCACCATTTTTTTTGTCACTTTGGGTATGTCATGTCAACAGAGCCAGCTTGCACGGACGAGATGTTATCTCGCCTGGCGCGCCCTGCTGGCCCGGCCGGCAGGCTCTACCCAACATGTTTTAGTATTGTACATATGGGAAAAAATGTTTGCTACTCATTTTGTATTACAACATTATTTACACCTATAGGGGTTGCACTGTGGGAATATTTGCCCACGTGCACACTTACTGCGTCTTCCGATACTCAGAGGAAGTATGTTGTCTGTGTGCTTTTCCCCTACCTTCGTAGTCGTTGCTGTTTACAGCTTGAGAGAAGGAAAACGGGGGTCTCGCGGAACCCTGGGTTTTGTTATCTAGAGCGATATTTGGTTTTACAAGAAGGATTAGAGCTTATCCATCCATAGTGGTCGAAAGGGGCCGAGTGAAATATGTATGGGGGGGACGTACCCTTCCTTCGTTTTAGTATTACTATTCTTTATTTATTTGTTTATTGGTGTAATTTTTTTATATACATTATAGCGCAGAAGAGAGAAACCGCGGACGTTCGTCATAGACAGCCCCCTCATCTTTGCCTTGTTAATTGGTAGTCCTTGGTTTTAACATACTTATACAGGTAACTTATACTTATAAGGCCGGGATAATATGATTAGGTGCAGTTCGAGCCGGGCCCAGACGAGTGGCTATATGGTTTTTATCGAAGTGACCATCGTCCGAGGCCCGCCCGTCATTAGTACATAAGATTGCCATTATTGATTTGATTTTTTTTTATTTATTTATTTATTTATTGATTTAATTTTCCTAGAGGGCCGGGATAATATGGTTAGGTTCAGTCCAAGCTGGGCCCAGACGAGTGGCCATATGGTGTTCACCGAAGTGACCATCGTCCGAGGCCCGCCCGTCATTAGTAAATAAGTTTGCCATTATTAATTTGAATATATGAAGAGCAATATATAACTGACGATTTGTGTTGTTATTTCTATCTACCGCTTATAGTCCAACGGAATATTACATTTTGTCTAAGTAGCCCGTGTCCCGCAAAAAATTAAACACGTGCTGCCGCACAACAGGAGCGATTCCGCTTGGAGGCATCAACAGTGTGTCGCGATTAATTATAAGTGTGTTTCTGTAGGCCGCTATTACCCCTGCACTTAGTTCTAGTCTCTGTTCAGCGTGTTCAGGACATATAAAAAAAAAGATATTCAAACGTGTTATGAATGTTGCACTGGGGGCAGAGGACAGTATTGTGATAGTCGCCGTGCAATCTAGTCACTCTCAGACGCATGCGCGAATAAGCCCTGTCTTCCCGTTTAATGGGACTATAGACGTTAATCTTATGGCTAGGGTTGGTTAATAGCGGTAAATTATCATTAGCGCAGTACATTGACCATTTGTGACCCTGTTCATTATACGCTTTCTGGTTGATGATTGCAATTAGTTCGCGCGCTAGGCTTTAAATCATAGGAAAGACCTTCATGGGAACCTATTTTGGCAAGTTGGTCAGCGTGTTCGTTACCCGGAATGCCTACGTGGCTCGGTATCCATACGAATTGGAGAGTGATATTGTTGTTTGCTAGTTTTGACATTCCCTTTAAGGTTGCACATATAAGGTCAGGACGCGTTTTGATGAGCCTGCATTTAATGCTTGTAAAGCGCTGAGAGAATCGGTTAATATCGCGTAGTTTGAGCGTTCATGAGTTTCAAGTTCGTTCCGCCACTTTATGGCGCTGTTTATTATAGCTAGTTCGCAAGCAAATATAGACAGTTTTTTTTGTATTTTACTTTGCAATTATGTATAATGACATTATTGGGTTGATACACTACAAAAGCCGCGCCTGCTATTTGAAGTTCATTGTCCGAGCACTCTGTTTAACATGAATACTCTGCTGTAAAAAGGCAGTTAAAAGCCATGTGGTCAGCCCGATTTTACTGGGCTGAACCATATATACATAGGGACTTTGCAGAGTGGGTGCGGTGCTCTAATTAAAATTAAGTATTTAAAAATATCTTTACATTAGTCTTAACTGTTAGAAACGCGTTATAAATGCTAAAATAACTAAACAGTGAAAAATCTGTACTTGCCTAACAACGCGGAGAAAGCAGCTTTACTATTGGTTGATAGTATTTTTAAAACATGGCGTTGATTGGCCGAAATTGCTTAACTCGCAATGCAAGTAGGTCAATCCGTTTTTTGATACAAAATTCAGTTTCGTATCAGAAAACGGCTTGACCTACATACCTAGGGCGTTGACAATATAAGTTGGGCTGATTGGTTGAAATTTAAGTGACCTGCTTGTCTTTTTAATTAAGCAATTTCGGCCAATAGGAGCCATGTGTTAAAAATGCTATTAGCCAATGGTAAAGCTGCTTATTCCGCGTAGTAAGGCAAGCATAGATGTTTCACTGTTGAGTTTTTTTTTCTTCTTAGCGTCTATAACGCGTTTTCTAACAGTATAGTCTTATGCAGAGATATTTTTAAATAATTAGATTTTAACTAAAGCACCGCACCCACTCTGCAAAGTCCCTATGTATATATGGTTCAGCCCAGTAAAATCGGGCTGACCACTGCCTTTTTACAGCAGAGTATTGATGTTAAGCAGAGTGCTCGGACAATGGTTTTTATAACCGAAGCTTCAGAGGGTAAACAAACCAATCAGTCAGAAATTTAGGTTACCACGCCTCAATTCAATTCAATTCAATGNTCCTTTCCTTTTTAAGCCTCAAATAATTACGCGTTCTAATTTCGCAAGGTTCATTTTCGTTGACACGACTCTTATCACCTTATTTATATCGCAACATACTGTCCTGTATAAAAGAAATGTTAATTTCGACAGAATTCAGTTTTCGAAAAGAATACCAAAATGTTGTTCCTACTGACTGTGATGTGTGTATGGTTTTGTATGGTTCTTGGAACACCGGACGGTATAGTTGAGGACATGAAACGATTGGTGCTACACAGTGACGCAGACGTGGCAGCGGAGATTTTACTTCTAAAGCAACAGATGGCTGCACAGTCAAAACTCATTCAAGATATGTCGGCGGAAGTCGCACAAATGAAAAGTCAGCTGACATCAGATGCAAAAAAGAATCTGACAGGTGTGTACTTAAAAAAATGCATTTAAATGTATTCCGCAATGGCTACATATGTATTCGTATCACTAAAACTAGTGTACATTTGACGGCAAGAAATAAATTGGTATGGTCATATACTGTTTGCTTAATAGCCTGCTAAATATTGAAATGAAATCACAAATATTAACCCATGCGTCCTGTATATACAGGTACCTACATGTATACGTAAATCTTTTTAAGGTTCTACGTATACACGATGGGGACGCACAACCTGTCCTGGAAGCAATGCGATATTGGTGTACACAGGTATTGTAAGAGACATTTTAATGAGCAAATGCAATTTGCGATCTTTTATTTCACATTGATGCACATTAATATAGTCGTCGTACACGTGAAGACAAATGCAGAAAACAAGACACTGAATAGTAGACATCGTAATTGTGATATATCATTTATGATCGACATCTTAATGATCGTGTCGATGTCAAATCAATTGTCAGAGTGGTTTTATAATAAACACATTTACTTAAAAAAGAAACATATTTTTATGTATTTCTGCATACGTTATTTGTNAGTAAGTTAATTGTAAATATTTATGTTCTTCATGATAAGCTTTTTGAGGTTTTATTACCTCATGTTGTAAAATGTTGGTAACATAATCTTCATTAAATTTATTAAGAATAAAACAGCAGAAACATTATTCGAAGATGCGTTCGTATTGCTATCTATAAGTCTTTTATTTTATTCAGTAAACGATGCAGTGTTAAACCATTATTTCAAGCAGAAGGTTTGCACGATCGACCTCTCGTAATAAGGGTTCAAATAGTTATTATTTTGTTAACGTGCTTCCATGACGTATGTCTTAACTTGCAATCTGCCGAGGAAGCACAATTCGCACGTCAACTCGATAATTCCACTTAGCTCAACATTTGAAAATTATGTTTACCGTTAGGCAATACGTATTAAAATGTGCTGTTATCGTGTAATATGACATTCTACAATAAATGTGAGGGAACGTTCGGATCTATGAGTGTCTTTTATATTGTTACGTTCCCGATATCATGATTGGTGCCACGACTGAAAGCGTGGTCTTAATCTGTAACTAATCGTGAGGATCCTATCAGATCGTATCAGGTTTTATCCGATCTTGAAGTCAATCGTGTCAACCGTGGGATATTTTTGAATGGTTCAAACATTTTCTTCTATAAACAATGTCAACTGCACTATATTGTTAATAGGGGTCATCGTATACGATCTTATTGTTACAAAGCGCGGCAAATCTTAAGGATTCGTATGTCCAAGCCGTGGTGATCACAATCTATCTTAAGCAAAAATGTGATTGTTTGTCTGGTTGTATTTCTGTGATAAGGTTCCAGTCGTGGCTTTTATCGAAATTAAATTGATTCATTTGTAAAAGATACCACAACCGCAATCGTATCGTTTTTGTAACAGAGCTCATTTATCTTGCTAAACGTAAGGTAATGTATCATTAGATACCGGAACTTATTAATTCGATGATCGTATTGGATCCAGACCCAATCGCAAACTCAGTCGAAACGCTCCCAAAATGACCGTACGTACTCGTATTTTAACTGGGGATGAGACCGTGCTAAGCCGTTACATCTGTTATTGTCAAATCGTTAACATCTCACAACAGAGCCCGAGGCTGCCTATCATCAAGTATGGTCACTCTAAATATTTATCGGATCCTATATTCTCAGAGAAATACATTGATCAGTTACAGGTGGTGGATTGCATGACATTTGAAACCTAGCATAAGCAATTTAAAAACACCAAGTGTCACATAAACAAGAGGTCCGAGTTCGCACACCTTAAACTTTAAGGAACTGAACTGTTCCGAGCAGCTTTTGTAATGTTTCCGGAGCCATTTTAGAATTCGGCCAATAAATAATTAAAGCACATGTTATGAACAAATTTCACAAGTGGCGTGTTCTGAGACGTTTGGTCTTAATTCGGCAAGCCACATTATATGAAAATTTCATTCGAAATCACGTCGCTAAATTTGCGCTTAATTTTGTTTAACCTGCCCATTGATTTTGGTGATTTTACCGTTTAACGTATTCAAGTAATATAAACATCGACACACCCTGGTCATCGAGAGTATTTTCTACCAAATAAACAGTTCAATTGTACCCTTTTATTTTCAACTTTTTGACATATTAATCCCCTTTTACTAGGGATGGCAACGGTTAATCGGTTAACCGGTTAACCGTTTCTTTAGGAGGTTAACCGGTTACAAAATAAATAATCGGTTACTCTTGCAGAAAATACAATTTTGGGTTGAACGCAATAAATGCTCAAATCGTTAGTTTTGTTTTACTTCATTTCACTGTATTTGCTTATCCGCTTATCTTATCGCAAATTATCGGCAATTACCACCCCGCAATGCCCCCTGTGGATCAATAGCGGTTGTAAACTATCGGGTGCAGCGTATTAATGAGCAGGCACGCGAGCAATTCGCACCTCCTTTGCAGTGTGTTTGTTTAGCACTTTATATTCTATTGTGTTTCAATTATCATATATTGTTACATTTAAATTATAAACCGATCAATTAGGCTTGTCAATTCGCACATTTGACTGCCACATGTCATGTTATGTTATAAATATTACATCAACGTGAATATCCAGTATAAATTCGGTCCAACTTGTTCAGATATCACGTATTTAAAAAGTTGAGCGACAATCTACAATCATGCCTCTTACCATCATCGGATGCTTGGACATTTTTCAAACGGGCTGCTGACAAGAAATCAGCTACATGCATACTATGCCCAACGACAATTTTCGTTGCATGGGGGTACATCCAAAAATCTCCGTCAATCAAATGAATGAAAAAAAAAATAACATGAACATTTTTGTTTGTTTGTTGTTGTTGTTTGGTGTCGTTTTTTTGCATTAACACATGATTTGTCACAATTTACAAGTCCCGTGAAGTATGCCATTGCGTTGACTACCATTGCTTGATAAAATCAATAAAGCTGGACACTGTGATTACACCCGATCACTGTTGTTTTAACAACTATTGCAAACTTAAACGCCCTAATAAGGACATTGATATAACAGGCCTTAACAACAGAGGTTTGAAAACCACTTTGCCCGTTGCAAATTAAATTTACGCTAATTGACAATTGTTATAAACAGCAAACTGTTAATGCAAGTAATTCTTAAAGGATAATGGGTGTTAATAAAACACAACATAATTCAAATTCTGCACTAGCTTTTATTGATCAAGATGTAGAACAATAATTATGTGTAAATGACATGAAGCTAATATTACAACAAAGAAATATCACAGTTCACCGACAAGCATGTAAAAAATTGTTTATAAACGTATACGTTTTTCGGGTGTTTTTTTAATTTATTTATGTGGTACAAAGACAGTCGGTTAACCAGTTAACCGCTCGAATATTGAAACAGGTTAACCGGTTACGGATTTGATCAGGTTTGCCATCCCTACCTTTTACCAAAGTTAGCAATTGCTGATATTTAGCCTCACACAATTCTTCAACATATGTTCATATGAACTATAGTTTGATGATAACAATATTTTTTTTATTTTGCCTGTCTTTACACAAGGTAAGTGTCATTCGGATTATCAACTATACTTGTTATCGTTATTTGTCCAAAATATTGACAAAAAACAACATATGTACCACTGAAATAGCGACCGCGACCTTTCTTGGTTCCTCTGATATTTTCTTTGCATTTTAATGTTATAAATGAAGAAGTTCGGCACTGTTTTCTTGTGATTGAATGATAAATATAAATATTCCTTCCCCCCCTTAATGTGTCTCTTAAACAATCACATTTTTGATAACTTCTTATTTTGAAATCCTCACACAGTCATGTTCTGTCACTTTTTTAAAAGTGAAAGTGAAATGTGAATTTTATGTTGACATCATATACAGATTATTAGAAGTGAAGAAACGTCACTGTTCTACTTGAAGTTACTATGTAAGAATAGACTTAATTCTTGTCCAGGGAGTGACATATAAGTAAAAAAAAAATCATTGATGATCTGTATTAATAACCAAAGTTATTTTCATATAATATAGCATACATGATAACATGTATCTCGCATAGGTTTGTTTTGGGTCTGAGTGATTGTTATGGTCATGTTAGTAAAGTTGAATCGAATACACAATGTTTCTACATTGGTCGATTATTGAGATACCATGGTACTGAAGACTTCATATAGCCATGGCCACAATGACACACCAGATTTCCTGGTAAACAACAAGATTAAGAACGACGTAACTCCTGAAGTTCTTTCAGTGTACATAATTTCAGAAACGCCTTTAAAATTATATTAATTATTGAAACAATTTTTGTTTATTTTTGTTACATACATGCAAATACTTGAACACATATAAATTTACAAAGAAATTCGCGAGCAATCATTTGTATATACATTACTGTATTATTAAAATAAAAAAGGATAAATTGTACGCCGGTTTGGACTTGGAATCTGTCAACGTTATTTAATTTTGTTGAATGAATAAACGATATGTTGAATTTGTGAAAATAGAAAGCTGTTTTTTTAACTGTTACACAATTGATTTTATCCTATCATGAAACTTACATTAACAAAATAACACCCCAGATATATATTCAATGCATATCTACCTTGTTTAGAATAATAGCAGCAGTTTAATGACATTGATTTTTTTTAACTTCGTGACAATTGATTACGTTATATTTGTTTTTAAAACACAAAATAACATCACACAAGCAAACTGGAATATTAAAAGCCAAAAACGATCACTGTGAAGACGATTTCAAAGAATATGTGACAATATTTAGTAGAAATTTTAATAAAAAACTGTCTACAACACCGACTGTGAACTTGTAGCCTCTCTGCTCAGTACCAGTGCTATAAGCAAAGGAATTAGAACACTGTGAAAAAGAGCAATACCCGTCAGTCCTACGTGCAGATTTAACAATGCCAACACAATGCGACTAAGAACAACTCATTTTACAGCTAGTTGGTGTAACATTTATAAGATCGAAAGCACTTTTACCCTGATATTGTGCTATGACATGATAGATTTAAAAGTAAATCGCCTAAAGACCTTAGATTTATGGAATACGTCTGAATGTAGAATGTGTTGTTCTAAACTCATTTAATAATGCAGTCTAAATAATTTGTATTTCATTCTACAAAAGTGAATTAAAATAACTCCAAGAATTTTCATATTTTTTATGGTAACCATGGTTACCACAAAAATGTAATCAATGTAATGTCAATAGCTCTTCAACATAACGTAATTGTAGTTTAATATGTGTTAAGATAGCGATGTGTAACATTAATTGAACGCTTCAATAACAATTGAACACCACTGTGATAAAACTGAGGGTGTTTAAAAAACTATGGATTTTTTACAGAACTGAACGCACTTTCTGAACGCACTTTCATATTCACAACTAACTGAATTGTTATAACCATATGTTGAAGTATCTTTCTGACTGTTAACACCATACGATAACAATACTGAACGTTACCAAACATATTTATAAAACCGTTGCATTTTACCAGAGTTGAATAAAGTATAGTAACATGGAGTCATCGTTGACTTTGATATACACAGTATAGGCCTAATGTTAACACACGCTACCAATGTCTAGAGCCAGGCCCCACAGTACCTGTAGTTGTCGATGCTATTGCTTACAGTTCGTGGCAAGTTATTTCTTATTCTAATTATTGTTCATGTTCATTAAAATTACAGACACGATCCTAGTAAGACATCAACGACAATAGCACACGCACGGGGCGGCGTTCCGTGCCGACGACATATGTAACCTTTGCGTCTGGAGCGATTGCATGTAGCAGTCACATTTACCAGAAGTGATTGCTCAAAATGCGTGCTTGCATTCATTTCCGCGACAATCATATGTGTTACATTAGTGTTCTGTTTTGAACCCGCTTCAATTTTAATTCATTTTTATGTTATAGGTAAATCACAAATATATTAGGTTTATATTACATGGATAATTTACTTATTTTCATTTTCAAGCGAGAGACAGCAACAGCCTAGACCTCCAAACATAATTGTTTTATACTTCAATTCGATCGTGAAACACATATGTTTTCATCCGATCACCATGCCCGCATTACTTTTATAACACCACTTTCGATTAACGTTATATATTTGCACCCGTTTACTTTCGACATCAAAACAGAAGCATGCGAAAATGATCGGTAAAAAGAAGGTTGAGTGAAATCGTCAAATACACTATCAATTAATTTGCTTGGAACGAAAACTTGAACAATTCGCTGATGTTTTGTGTTGTTTTGCTTATTAAACTGAATTGACGCAAACCTTGTCTTCTTCATAATTTCAACAAATCTTAGTACGAGTTGCTGTTATAGAGAATTCTAGTTCTTGGTAAATGTTGAAAACAGGTTTTAGGAGAAATCAAATACATCTTTATGTATTTTATCTTTACCCAGGGTCGTAGCTCCCAATTGATCGTGTAGGCTTCTGTCTTCAATATGTCAAAATACCGAAAGAAAACAGCGAAGAAAAACAAGTCAGAATGCAATTAGTTGAGAGATGGCTAAGGGTTATGGTAAATAAATATATTAGGATATAACATTTTGCCAAGTGCATTTACTAATAAGATGTTGTCGGAAACGCTATTAGATGTTGGCATTTGTCGGCTCTTGATAGTTTTATAAACTTTAATAAATGACTTTTATTCATTTAAAACAATGTACAAATTGAAATCTATTTATAAAATTGTTAACACATAATGAATGTCTACAACTGATGCACAGCCATGACATGTACAACACCACCACCTGAGAGAGGTAAAAAGATTATTAATAGTTTGATACACTTGATGGGCATACATTCAGTCGTGACATTGTTCTGTAATGTACAATGAAAACACATTAATAAGTATACTTGCCAAAAATCCGGGGAATTAATTTAACTGCAATTCAGTCCAATAAATATTGTGGTTGTCACTTGAATAAAGGTTTATGTTGGAAACATATATTTAAAAGCGTATTTTTAAATTGGTTGGTTCGGGTTGTTTTAAACCAGAGATAAGCCATACAGTTTGCATAGTCGTTCTGATGTGGTGAACATGGCACCCTTTGTTTTATAAAAAAATATTAAAAAATAACGTCAATAAGGGTCTATTGGTGAAACGAACTTCAATATGTTTCATTGTTGTTGTTTCTTCTGCTCTTAACATGTGTTCGTTAAACTAAGAAATTGTTTTGTCTTTTAATAAATTGTACTAATGTTTAAAACTGACTGATTAAATTGCCAATAAAACCGCAATGGGAGCGTGAACGTCACCCTGAGAATTCCTCTTAATTTGAAAATGTGAGTTATTACGCCAGAAATTATGAGATCGTTGGAATTGCTGCCTTACCGCTGATGCATTTGCAATACAATTTATTTTCTATATTGACTTAAAGCATGTGGTATGTCGGCTAAGATTGATGACGAAAGACCTTCAGCTATTTAAGCGTATGTTTTTCTTTGCTGGCCCTTTATTACAACACTCACTGAAGTTAAAAAATTATATATGCAATACACACTAGGCTAATTTTAATCTTGAATTAAAATGTTTAATGTATGACGCAATTATACTCTGGTTCAAAGTTGTTACTTTACCTTTCTTTAAATAGATTTCTGAGTGAAGTTAACCTTTTTTATGATTGGTTGATTTGTAAACTCGAGCGCACGGGTTTTTTTAAGATCGTTTATACTTGTTTTTTGTAAGCGTTGAACACCCAGTGTTAAAAAATTTGAATTTCCCAGTTCCACCCTCCCAAATAAAAGTAGTTTTGCGTACATCATTTTATAGAATAGGTCATTGTGAGATAAGAGAATTGATAATTTGTTATTGCTTACTAATTTGCTTTGTATCTTTGTTTGTAAAGTGCTTTGAATTTATGAAATTGTCTGTTTATTTACGTATTTAATATTTGTTTTCAGCTTGAATTGTTATAAACATATTGTATCATGTTTAATGCAAGGAATGCTTGTATTATGCTTTGAATGCGTTTGCATGAATTTTCTACGAATTATTACACGTGACTTATAATTGTCATAAATGAAATTGTATGTATGATCAATTTATCTATTTGATTTACATTACTTCGTGTTCGATTTAGTAATTCAATTATAATATTATTTGAATTAATTTTGCTGTGTTACAAGGCCAATAAAATTTGACTATCATTGAATTTGTTATTTATTGTAGTTATTACTATATATATAATTTCTCACCGATTAAAACTTAAGGAAAGAAATTGCAAATTGTAGGATGAAGTACATGATTGTAGTTTACATATATTTTAAATACAGCATTCTTAACAGCATTTGATCATT
>VMBQ01009580.1:0-30613 GCA_007657795.1 Dreissena rostriformis
CTATGTCTAAAATGACTGCAAACCACATTGCGCATGACTGTCAAGTCCCAATTTAAAACAATATACCAACTACAGATATCAACTCCGTTTTAATGCATGAGGAATCGGATCATTATCCGTATGTGTTTGCACATTTGACAATTTCCATAGTTTTTCTACTATTATAATCCAGGTCATGAAGGTCTCCGGTGCGGCGTATGCTCGAGGCGACGCTACACACATGAGTCTCACGAACGTGCCTCCCCTTGAAGCGTTTAAAAACGTGATCAAAGGAAAATGCTACGATGGTGCAACTGCCAAACTTCATATAATTACACGTAAGAGATATATTACATACTATTACAAGTAAGAGATATAACATATGAGTTTTCACATATACATTTTAAGATTTATGTATATAACGATGTTTTGTTAGTTATAAGAAAATAAGAATACTACAAATATATAAGAAGGACTCCACGAAACAACATACTACTCATGACTTGGCTATACAGCGTTATGCATGTACTATCTTTGTTTTTTGTATATAGATTTCTTATGTCCAAACGTTATAAATAGTACTTTCTACCCATCAGAACAACACAGAAACATTTCCTCGCTTTCGGAGGGGAATATCACCATGGTGCCGTTCACTTCGGTGTATGCGCATGTATTGGTGGAATCTGGTGCCAATTACAATGTGTCGTTGGAGAACTCTAACGTTATGACAGGAATCCTGCAGTGCGACACCGCCTATCTGCCTCTTGTCATGCGCATGCGCAATAACCAAGTAAGTCACACGTATGTTTCTGCTGTCGTCTGAAGCGGTTGTCTTACGTCAGTCATATTATTGCTCTTCCTGCATATCAAGTTGCAATGTTTCCTCCATGTCGAAGACATTACCCACAGTAAAATTTGTCTTTCACATTTGGCCAATATACGTAGTTGTGTACTGTGTTATTTACAATAATGAAATGTTCCATTGGATTTACGATGACACAACGTTACTTCCATTAATAGACCTTGATACATTGTTCTCACTATGATACTTATAGACCTTGAAACATTGTTCTCACCATGAAACTTACCTTGATACGTTACCTGCTTGTCATTGACCTTAATACAATATTCCTTCTTTGACATTTTCCAAAATGCAATGTTTTTTCTCATATGTAACGTGAAACCCGATATGCTACTTGACACTTCCAACGTCATACGTTGTTCCTTTCGTGACAATGTCATTCATACTATGTTTATTTCATTGACTTACATTTAAGGGGCCGTCCAACAGATTTTGGCATGTATTGAAGCATGTCATTAAATGCTCTATATTGATAAATTTAAACATTTGACCTACAAATCTCCAGTTAATAAACAAGAATACAATTTAAAAAAGGAAAAAAAAAGTAACCCTCAAATGGGCTCGAACCAGTGACCCCTGGGATCCTGTAGTAAAAACCAATTAGACCGCTCGGCCATCCTACCAAATATGAACGATAATCGTATTTTATACCATATATAATTAATCCTCGTAGTTTCACAAAATATAGCGACAATAACAGAACTTTCCAAATTATTCAATCGTTTAGCGTCGAACGACGCTTCATGATTTTCAGGTTTCAAATCGTCAAAAGATGCATATGATGGATATTTAAGAGCATGGTAAATGGTCAGTATTTCTATTTCCTAAAACATATCATAACAAAATCGAAAATTTGCGAATCTGAAACAACTTTTTTAATTTTGTCAATTTACCAATCTGTTGGACGGGCCCTTTAACTTAAAGAACAAGGACAATACTTATATTAATCGCACTCACTTTTAAAGATCTCAATTTGAAATGTAATATTTTGTTGTTTGAGATTATGTTCTTCACAGTTACAGTTAAATCATCGTGCTGCACGTGCATTTGAAAAAAAAATACCAATAATATTTCTTTTCTGTCGTTNACATGTAATAGGTTTTAAAAGAGATTGATTTGTAAACGTTTCGACAAAACAATAAGCTTGCGTACACGATTCAGATAAATCAGGATACTTGTTTTCATCAATATCGATGATTAAATGTGTAGTTATATGATGATTGAAAAGTGGTTGTCTCTGATGTTTTACTGATGTTGTGAATAACATTCATGGTGACTTAGCTTTTTTATTTGTAGAACATGTATTTTATTCATGGATAAATCAGGAGGCATAAGGGTACGTTTGGATAAAATATATGAGCGAGAAGCAAGGAATAAGAAATAATATGTAACATGCATTAATAAGGACTTTACAAATTGGAATTCGGTTTTTTATTTACCACAAACATTCTATCATTTATATTCACATGATTTTAATGATATACAATTGTAAATCATACGTTTGAACATAGAGAGATATGTTTCTGGTTTCAACAGCTTGCTTATTGATTTTCTATTTATCTTTTTATGTCATTTATAAAGCTGAACGAAAATTGCAAGTGAAGTTTTAAATACAAAATAAATAACACCGGGGTCACTGATTTTTTTCTATCATGAAAATATAGCTGAAGTCAACTACCAAAAACTATCATATTCCATCTGTAACAAACACATTTTTATAATTGCAGCATTTGTCCCTAATTTCCCTTCATGTTGGACCAAGGTAAAAAGGGACCTGTATGTCTGTGACAAATGTTTGAGCTTCCTTACATTTTTTTACCAAGATTGCTCTTTGTTAATGGTTTTGATCATGGTATATTGGTTAATCCATATTTTTGACCAATATAAAAATGAACACTGTTCCATCCATGTCTTTAAAAAAAAGTATAATTATCCTAATGTGTTGTTGTTTTTTTAAATCAAAATAAGATGTTACCTCCATGTTTTTAACGAAGAGTACTATATTTTTTGATGGTTTGAACAAGACTCAAAAGTCCCAAGGTTCTCTCTCTGTCTACAATATTTCGCAATATTTTGATCTAGGTACACTATTAACCCTTAAGTTAAGACCCAGATATACTGCAGTACATATCCCTCCGTATCTTTGAAGTGCTGCATTTTTATGTGAAGTACTAAGTTTAATATTTCTATAATGATTACCTTATGATCCATATAGAAAGTCGATGTCAGTTACATTTACAGTATTTTCTCTGTGTCATTGTTTAAATAAAGCTGTCCCGATCATAGCAATTACTAAAGTTTCATTTTCGCCTGAGTTCCACATAATTTCCATCTTTAAGTCTTGATATAGGACAACCTATGAATAAATACCACAAAACTGTGTTCTTTATTTTTTTAGTGTACCACATGAACGTGTATGTGTTCTTTGTAGACATCGCCTAGATCGCCTTTGATCCAGACAGAAGTCATAGTGGAACCATTCGGGAAGGCGTGTAGAGGTTTGTGGAACTCAGTAGCTCTTTAATCGTCATTTTCTTCTCTACTTGAAGTTATTAAACTGATACGCACAGTTGGTTAAGTAAACGTTTGTAAATTGCCGTCTGTTAAAACATCTTTTATATACATGGGTTTCACAATCTTATGGTGTTAATGAATATGTATCCCTAATTATGTTTAACAATTTGAAAGTGTCTGCTTTACTGGTATATAATAAACCTTATTGTTTAGGTTAAATATTATGCCAAGACGCCCCTCGGGTCGGGTGTGTGTGGCTGTACTATTTTTTTTATTTTCACGATATCTTTCAAACTGGTTGAACGCTTGTGTTAGAACTTAAGTGACATTATCGTTTAATGTTCCAACGATCCTCAAATCTTTCCGGTCCGCTGCACAACCGTAACTCTAACACTGTGGGCGCAACGTTTTCTGAAACGACATTCCTTCTTAATCACTTGGTAGCTTCAAAGAAGTTATTCTTCAATTATAAATCATTGTATGGCAGTCTAGCAAAATTGCTTAACGTTCCGCTTATCGTTGAAATACATTGAAGACTGCGTTGAAACTTTGAGATCGCTTTGTCAGTAAATACTGTATGATTTTTTAGAAATAATCAAACATTTACTAGCTTGGTTATGTTTCAAAATGCGTTGTCAGTAAATACCGTATATGGATTTTAAGAAGTAAGCAAAACTTAACTAATGTGGTTCGGATTTAAATTTGTTTAATTCTTTAGTTTTGTTGACAAACATGGCTACAAGAGCTACACTCAACAATTATACCGCATTTAATAAAACAACCGGAAGATGTGCAGATATTGTCACGCCATAGAACTAAGTATGTGGTGGTCCAGGCTAAGCAAATAAGTCAAAGCTGTGAAAATGATGGCCAAAAGATGGTTAGGCCAATTGTTTCTTACAGACTTTATTGACAACTTGGATTTTTTGAAGAAAAGAAAAAAAAACACTGGTATAACCTTGAAACAACTTCATATATGTGTCGCGTTCTGAGGAAACTGGCCATACTGCATGTGCGTAAAGTTTCGTCCCAGATTAGCCTGTGCAGTTCGCACCAGGGTTAGCATATTGACCGGTCAATTGAGCATTGACCGGGCCGGCGGTCAATACCCGGTTAAAACCGGTCAATACTGGTTATTACTGGTCATTACTGGTCGATTGAAAATTATAGCATTTAAACATCACAAAGGAAGACTTTAGGCTATTCTATATTAAATCAATTTTTATTCTGTAATTGATAAAAAAAATTGAGTTATTTATTGTAAAAAATAATCTTTCAAGCTGTAAAAAATACTTCTTTATTATTTATGGAAACGGCCTCAAATACATAAGGACTAAGGCAATATCTTTATTTCAGTTTATCACATCAGTTACTAAAGTACATGTATTATTACTATTGTTGTCACCATAGTATATCACTAATTTGATATCTATTTGATAAGCAGATGGATAAACAAATTCTTGTGTTTTCTAGGGTTATAAATCTGGCCCCTAAGCCTTAAGTGGTAATAAAATGCATGCAGTGTAATGTCTCTGATATTGACAATGAATCAAATCTGCCCTTAGGCTATGTCATATCACTCAAACAAAAGGAGATAACTTGCTATTAATTTAATAGTTACTTCTAGCTTGTCTCCTTTCAGAGTATTAAGAGTTTTTTTTCCTTGCAGATTTAAAAGTTCAATTGGTCTTCAAATGAATAAGTAATCAAAGTTCTTGATTTAAATTTGCCAACAAATAATGTTTTCCAAGTGTGGGTCTACTCTAGACTCTTCTTTTCATTTTTTTTCCTTTAATAATTATTTGTTATTATGTTTTGTATTTTTATATCAATGGAAAATCACTATTTTGTTTAAAAAGAATTTAAAGAAATAAAGCAAGAATACATGACACGTAAGGTGTGACAGTTCAACAACACACATTTTGACAATATCTGTATGATGTGATGATGATGACATGTTCATATACTTTTCATGTGTATAAACTTTTTTGATCTCAAAAACATTGAATATACTTTTGATAATGCACATCATTGGTGTGTCATATTGTTAATCTTGTTGAATCAAGAATTATCTGAACATTCATTAGAATTAAAAAAAAAGTTCAATCGACCAGAACATCCAATTGACCACCTTTGACTAATTTACAAAATTTTGAGAGATTGACCTACATGTACAAATTGAATGAACAGGTATAAAATAGTGGGTATTACTAGCTTAAGACATTATTGACAACATGTCTGTTTAATTTATATTATCAATATTGTTTAATTAAGCATGGAATATTAATCGGAATTGGGGGTAAAGTTCAATCGACCAGTATTGACCAGTAATGACCACATTGGGAGTATTGACCGGGGCGGTTTGAACCGGTAAAAACCGCCGGTTAAAACCGGGGGCGGTCGATTGGTGCCAACCCTGGTTCGCACAAGGTAATCAGGGACGACACTTTCTGCCTAAAATGGATTTTTCTAAGAACGGACTTCATTTAAACGAAAAATGTCATAAAAGCGGAAAGTGTCGTCCCTGATTAGCCTGTGCAGTCCGCTGGGCGACACAGTACGCACATGCATTATGCCCAGTTTTCTCAGAACACGATTCATATATTATCTTTTGGTGGATCTAAGAGAACATTCTGTTCTGTTGATAAACAAGANAGATGGTTAGGCCAATTGTTTCTTACAGACTTTATTGACAATTTTTTGTTTAAGAAACCACTGGTAGGACCTTGAAACAACTTCATATATAATTTATTGTCTTTTGGTGGATCTAAGAGAACATTCTGTTCTGTTGAAAAACAAGACCGTTAGGGACTTAGGCAACTTTTGTACATTTGAACAAACTTAAAACTTCGAAAACAATCAAAGGGGACGCTAATCTCATAAACAGCAAGTTCATACCGCGATTGGTATCCCATATCGTTATACTGTTCGTGTACTCGAGATATTCGTACGTAGGTCAAGTAAATATTTAACATTCTTATGAAACCCGTTGCTGGTTGTTTTTGCGTGTAGAGGGGTTCAACGGCGAGTCGCTTTACAACAATGCAACGAAGAATATATCTGCACACAAGCTCGATCTCAGCTCTACACCCTTCGATGGTGACATCTTGATGCTAAGGGCCAAGGTGTGCGGAGAAGGCTCGCTGGTGTTCAAGACAAACAGCAAGTCAGTTCATCTGCTGTTCAGCAAGTTTCGGACGGTCATCTTCGAGTGCACGAACGCTCAATGCACGGCGCCTGTCAACACTACAAGCGGGTGAGTGTATTTTGCATTTGTGGGATCGTGTGCGAGGTATTTGTGAGATGAATGAATAAATACAAATAATATATCGGCATTAAAAGTTAATATAATAATAATAGTGATACTAATAAGAATTCAAGTCAATAAGGATCCAAGAGAAAAGTCAATGTGTGTGATGAGTTTCCAAGATTATTTGTGGGTATTTAGGATCCAAGATCCACATCTATGCGTGTGGTCAGATTCCAATATTCTGTGATGGTATTACGGGTCCAATATTCAGATCTATTTATGGGTTCAGATTTGAAATTCTATGTGGGTAATAAGGATTCAAGATTCAAATATATGTATGTAATCAGGTTCCGAAATAATTATGTGTGGGTAATAAGGAAATATTCTATGTGGGTAATACAGAGCAAAGATTCAGATGTGTGTGTGTAATCATATGCCAATAGTATATGATAGTATTGAGAATTTAAGATAAGTGTTATCAAATCAAAAAAAAAAGTTTTGGTAATACCGATTCAAGATTCAGTTATATGTGATCAGATTCCAAGATTCTATGTGTGTAACAATTTGTCCAAGATTCACATCTATGGGTGTTGTCAGATCCAAAGATTCTATGTGGGTAAAAAAAATCCAAGATTCCAATCTGTTTGTGTTATCAGATTCCAAGATTACATGTGTATTATAGAAGTAATACGTTCATGGGACAGACAGATGGAAGAACAAGCCATGTGTACGACAGAGATCATGGACCTTTGCGACAAAAGAAGAGAGCTGATGCATGAAAAGTACATCGTCTTGTTATCTAGGATAGAATACCAGAAAGCGAACATGGGGATGAGGAAGAAGATATAAGAGGAAAAGGAGGAGTGGATTGAGGAGCAATTTATTAACATTGACAAAGAGATGACCACATGCAGCAGTAACAATGCCTACAACACCCTCAAGACCCTCACGAGGACAAGTCAGCCGAATGCCATTTTTATAACAGACGCTGACTTGAACCTCTTGACCGACAGTGTCGCGGTCCTAAACAGGTGGACTGCAGCTACCTCAATAACTACCCGCTTCAACCAGACCACAGTCTCCTTCAGTACGATCCAAGACCATAAACGGACGACGAAAAAGATGGAGGAGGCAGTGCGCTGTCTGAAGGCAGGAAACTCCCCGGGAAGGGACAACGGCCCTTCCGAGCACGGAGGTAAGGCAATGGCTGCATCAATGACGACACTATCTAAGAAAATCTGGGGAGATCTTGGAGGATAGGAAGTGGCTTAAGGAGTGGACCCAGTCTCTGGTCATTCCCCTACCGAAAAAGGGCAACATCAAGGTGTGTGAGAAATACCGCATTGTCTGCCTTATCAGCCATCCAAGCAATGTCATGCTACGCACTATCCCCAAACGACTGAACAGTAAGGTCGAGTAACTTCTGGCGGATAAGCAGGCTGGATTCAGAGCTGGGCGGAGCACAGAAGAACAAATCTTCAAATGCAACGTCATTATTGAAAAACACCTGCAACACTAACGTGAGCTCTACCACAACTTCATCAACTAAAAGAAAGTTTACAACCGCGCGTTGCATGATCGTCTATGACAGGGTCTGAGAGGATCATGCAATTGATGAAATGCTGGTGCATGTTATCCAAAAACTCTTCTGGAACTCTAGCAGCGCAGTTCTTCTCAATTGACAGATGGGTGACTTCTTCAGGACATCAGTGGGCGTCCGTCAGGGCTGTATTATCTGCCCCGTCCGGTTTAACCTTTACATAGCGAAGATAATGCAGGAAAACCTCCAAGAACACCACACTTTCATCGAGATCGGTGACAGATCCATTTCCAATTAGAGATTCCCTGATGACTTTTACATCATGGGTGGCACCAGCAGTGAACTCCAATACCTTACCAAGATACTCTTTACAATTGAAGGAGCATGTGGGATGGAGGTCAGCACGGAGAAGTTGAAGATCGAGGTGAACAGCACGAACAACAATAGAGCAGACATCACCATGAATGGCGTGAAACCGGAAGTGACCAGCTTCAAGTACTTGGGAGCCACCGTGACCAAGGTTGGTATCAGTACCGCTGAGGTTCGAATGCGAATTGCCATGGCGACCGCAGCGATGACAAGATGGAGCAGGTTGTTCAGGATGTAGAAGAACCCAGTAGTCTCTATCCTACGGTACGGCTGCGAAGCCTGGATACTCCAAGCAGACACAGAACGAAGGAATCAGGACTACTTCAGTACTTCCGGAACATGACTGCAGCACTTGTTTTCCCACAAGAGCCCCTCCTTGCGACCGTCAAACGAAGAAAGCCGGCTTGGTTTGGACACATCACCAGGCACGACTCTCTGTGCAAGTCTGTGTCCCAGGGTACACGAGAAGAAAAACTGGATTGACCATGTGAAAGTGTGGACGTCGCTTAATCATGGATAAACTCCCAGCAGCACAACACGCCGAGGATCTCTGTGTCAGCGTCCCTCATTTCACCTCCAACGACCAGACCGGTCAAGGGAATAATGATGATTATGATGATGATGATGTGGGTAATAAGAGTCCAAGATACAGATGTATATGTGTGATCAGATTCCTATATTATATGTGAGTTTGAATGATCAAAGATTCAGATCTATGTGTATAGTTAGATTCCAAGATTCTTTAGTTTAAAATGTCCGATATTCAGATCCTATGGTTATATGTGGTTAATAAGGATTCAGAGTTTATATTTATGCATGTGATCAGATTACACTATTATTTGTGGGTTAAGAGTATTAAATAATCAGATCTTCTTATATAATCAGATTTCAAGATTCCAGTTGGGTGATAATGATCCAAGATTTAGATTTATGTGAGTGATCAAATTCCCAAAGTCTTTAAGTATAATAAGTATAACATATTCATATCTATGCATGTGATCAGATTTTAATATTCTTTTCGGGTAGTAAGGATTCTAGATTCAGATCTTTGTGTGCAATCAGATTCTAAGATTCTATGTGAGTAACAAGGATCCAATATTCCGATTTCTGTGTGTGATAAGCTTCAAACATTCTTTATGGGTTATTAAGGATCTAAGATTCAGATCTGTTTTGTCAGTATGGGTTATAAGAATACCAGATTCAGATCTTCGTGTATGATCATATTCCAATATTATATGAGCTAATAAGGATGTAAGATTCAGATTTCTGTGTGTTATCAGAAATTAAGATTCTATATGGTAATACGGATCCAAGTGTCTTTGCTGTTGATACAGTCCGAAGATGCAGTTCTATGTGGGTATTTAGGATCCAAATATTGTATGTTAATAAAGATCAAAGTGTCCTACCTGGTGATACGTTCCCAATATACAGTTATATGTGGGTATTTAGGGTCTAGGTTTGTTTGTGTTTAAGCAAGATCAAACATTCTTTGTGGGTTTTTTAGGATCCCATGATCTATTATTTTACCATCATCTTAGAGTGTATGTGAGTGATAGGGAACCTGTACTTAATGTGATGTTTAATAGTCTCAATAGATTATGTGTGCTGACCATTATCAATTATTCGGATCAATATAGGTGATAAGGTCCATGGTCAAGATGTTTATGGGTAATAAGGATCCATCATGTTTATTTAATAAGCTATGTGCTAGATCAATTTCCAAGAATCATGAAAATGTGAGAAATTAATATTCAAAATTCTGAGTTGTTGATGACCTTAAATTATTCGATCATTAAATTATTATATGCAGGTTCAACAAAAACGCCGACCAATGTGGGGACGACATGTTGATGTATTGGTTTCGGTTGGTCAACACAAAACTGTGCTATGGCGAGGGAGTGATACCGGACAAGAAGGACGCGTGCGATGATTCCACTATCATAAAAATGCAGTACAATCTGACTCAAAGTCCAACCACGATCCTCATGTCTGGTCTAACAGCGGGCGCAATATTCAACTACGGTATATTGCATGTCACTGCTTTAGAAGTAGGTTCTATAGCAGTATAATTATCACACTTACAAATGATGATTCTGAAATATTTTTAGGCCATGGCTTGTATCCACATTTATGTACAGGGACCACTTAAAAAAAGTCTCTCGCTATATCGTCTGATGTCCTTTTATGCACGTAAACGTATTAAACAAGTAAATATTGCTTAAATGATGAGTGTTTTGCCCTTCAACAGGTTGAAAACATTACATGTCTTTATCAAACTGATATGAAGTATTCACAAAAGTATAAGTGAAGAAACTATTTCCAGTCGAAGCATCAGGCATACCGGTCCCGGCTGTATTATAGACTGGTTTCAATGCATCATACCGGGACGTGCTGTATTATTAGTAGCATTTGTTATTACCATAATATTACTTTAAGCAGTCATCAAGTCAGAAATACTTTGTAGGATAGTGTTTCTATTTAAAAAAAAAATGACGCAGAAAACCAAAGACCGAATAAAATCTACACATATAAAGAGACAATAAGTACGAAAGTAGTTTTGATTTTCGTATGAGAATTATTTAGGTTTAGTCAGCTGTTAGGATTTCTTGGATTAGTTAAGAAGATCTAACCATCTACAGATATGATAAGCGAAGACTATCATGTCAGTTCTATTTTTAATAGCTTCTTGTTTAACTTCAGAAGATTGCACAATGTTCAGAAAAGTTGTCGGACGAATTGTTACAAAAGGACGGAACGTTATAATACAACATTTTAATCAGACCAATAGTTGTATATTATATTTCATAGTATGCAATTACAATACATACAATTTTAAAGTTGTCAAGTTTTTGTCTCAGTTCGGTTGTGTGTTAAATAAATAAGCGTTCGCATTGAAAAAGTTGAAATTACGTTTGGTTTTACGATTGTTCATGGTCGTAAGGCCTAAAAGCACAAGAGTATTATGTGTTACAGCATAAGGCTAATATTGTATTATTATTTGTTTAACGTAATATTGTACTTTAAAGTTGAGTCGAGTTGAGGGAGGATATTTAAAAATAAACAAACTGATTGACAAAAATAATCATTTTATTTCAAAAGACAGCATCTTACAAACAGAAGACAATTTTAAACTGTCAATTTGAATTGTTTTTATTTCTTCCACATCCTTTTTAATGTCTTTACTAGTACATGTTCTATGAATAATTAACCACGTCAGCTTGGAAATTATAAATAAAATTCACGCTTGATACCTAATGTTTATTTGCTGTTGTTGAATAATAGGGTAGAGATTTCCGTAAAACAAAATAAAACATGTTGGTTTAATGGTCTTATTTTTTTTTAGTCGTATTGATTGTACTTAATCAAGCTTTATATTGTATAACTTATTTCGCGCATTTTATTCGAAAATAGCGCAATCATTGCTTTCTATTTTAGAGTTCAAAACGTTGCATGGGTGCTCCGTCTATAATAACACATGTAAGTTGAACGAAGATTGTTTTTCAAATTTCCTTGTATAAAATTATTAAAAGGAACTGTGAAATGTATTTCGATTAAAAACAATAACCTAATTATGCAGTACAAATTCACGATTTATTGGTGCGTAGTATTTATCCATCTCTTTTTAATTACTATTTTAAGGTCAGGGAAATATGATATTAAAATGTGTTACTCATTGGTTGCAAGGTGCATTGGGTGTAATAGTGGAATGGGGACTACACATGTCTGGTAAAATGTATAATAATCATTTGGATTAGTTTAACTATACAATAAATTACCAATAAGTTACCTTGTAGGTCACACACGTTTTAAACAAACATATGCGCTTGTTTTAGCGTGGCGCTGCCAGGACCGGAAACACGACTGCTCGCGCTATGGAACCGAGTTCTGCTCCCAGAATGCGCAGTTTGCCTCGTATTGGTGTGCAAAACACTGTGGCAAGTGTAAGTACGCCAGTGATGTATATATACCTCTAGTTCATATGTCAAACAATGTGGCAAGTATGAGTATGCCAGTGACGTATATTTACCTCGAGTTAATGTGACACACACTGTGGCAAGTGTGAGTATGCCAGTGATGTATATATTCCTCGTGTTCATGTGTCAAACACTATGGCAAGTGTGAGTATACCAGTGAAGTATATAAACCTTGAGTTTATGTGTCAAACACTGTGGCAAGTGTAAGTATACCAGTGATGTATATAAACCTCGAGTTTATGTGTCAAACACTGTGGAAAGTGTGAGCATACCAGTGATGTATATAAACCTCGAGTTTATGTGTCAAACACTGTGGAAAGTGTAAGTATACCAGTGATGTATATATATCTCGTGTTCATGTGTCAAACACTGTGGCAAGTGTAAGTATGCCAGTGATGTACATAAACCTCAAGTTTATGTATCAAACACTGTGGCAAGTGTGAGTATGCCAGTGATGTATATCTACCTCGTGTTCATGTGTCAAACACTGTGAGAAGTGTAAGTATGCCAGTGATGTACATAAACCTCAAGTTTATGTATCAAACACTGTGGCAAGTGTGAGTATGCCAGTGATGTATATCTACCTCGTGTTCATGTGTCAAACACTGTGAGAAGTGTAAGTATGCCAGTGATGTACATAAACCTCAAGTTTATGTATCAAACACTGTGGCAAGTGTGAGTATGCCAGTGATGTATATATACCTCGTGTTCATGTGTCACACACTGTGAAAAGTGTAAGTATGCCAGCGATGTATATATTCCTCTAGTTCATATGTCAAACAATGTGGCAAGTATGAGTATGCCAGTGACGTATATTTACCTCGAGTAAATGTGACACACACTATGGCAAGTGTGAGTATGCCAGTGATGTATATATTCCTCGTGTTCATGTGTCAGCACTATGGCAAGTGTGAGTATACCAGTGAAGTATATAAACCTCGAGTTTATGTGTCAAACACTGTGGCAAGTGTAAGTATACCAGTGATGTATATAAACCTCGAGTTTATCTGTCAAACACTGTGGAAAGTGTGAGCATACCAGTGATGTATATAAACCTCGAGTTTATGTGTCAAACACTGTGGAAAGTGTAAGTATACCAGTGATGTATATATATCTCGTGTTCATTTGTCAAACACTGTGGCAAGTGTAAGTATGCCAGTGATGTACATAAACCTCAAGTTTATGTATCAAACACTGTGGCAAGTGTGAGTATGCCAGTGATGTATATGTACCTCGTGTTCATGTGTCAAACACTGTGAGAAGTGTGAGTATGCCAGTGATGTACATAAACCTCAAGTTTATGTATCAAACACTGTGGCAATTGTGAGTATGTCAGTTATGTATATATACCTCGTGTTCATGTGTCACACACTGTGGAAAGTGTAAGTATGCCAGCGATGTATATATTCCTCGTGTTCATGTGTCATGCACTGTGGCAAATTTAAGTATACCAGTGATGTTTATATACCTCGTGTTCATGTGTCAAACACTGTGCGATGTGCGAAGTGTAAGTATATCATTGATGTTGATGTATATGTATCTCGTGTTCATTGCAACTTCATTGTGAGACGTATAAGTATATGACGTGTATAGTGCCTCATATGCGTTTGTCGATCACTGTGGTAAACACATTCCTGTATAAGTTTCATATATACTGGGGCTCTGATACATAAATACACAGATCGGGTTGTAAATTTAATATATATTCCACTCGTGGGCTTTATTACGCGGGTTTTCCGGATAGTCCATTTGAGCTAATAGTCTTATTTAAGCTATGTATAACATATCGAAATCGATGAGCACTAAATTATGGCATAAAAAGCTGCATTTACGATTGGTTACTTATTTACATGATATATTATTGCATAAACTCTATCTATAATGCCCTCTGGCTGGGTGCAGAAACTTGGCAAAAGGAGGGCTTGAACGGGAGAAATCGTGTATTAACAAGGTGATTCACGTGCCGTTCAAGCCCTGTTATGTGTTTTTCATATCCATAAATTAAAATAACATTGAAAACAATATGTCTTGCTCATTCGATGTCGACAAAATAATTCCTCATTTCTTACTTTTCGCGGCTGCATTTCAAATTTGCATTAATCCATTGTTTAAACACATTTTAAATCGAAAACTGCCTATCCGAAGGTAAAGCCTCGTCATTTCTGATGATGACCGAGTGAGGCATATGTAAAACACAACCTTGAACTGTATGACGTCATATGAAATAATCGAATTATTTTGTCGATGTCGAATGAACAAGACATATTGTTTTCAATGTTATTTTAATTTATTTTGGTATGTGTGATTTGTTTATGCAATAATAGCGAAAATACACATTTTCTCGGACATGATCATCTGCGGGCGCTATCGAAATCTGTTCCTGTCCTCGTTCTGCGCAATCGGACAGGAACGGATTTTTCGAGCGCCCGCAGATGATCATGCCCTCGAAAACGTGTATTATCCCTATACTAATAATAATTTGCACAGGCGTGTTTCATGTATTTGAGGGTAAAGTAAATAATGTCAACTTGAAGATTTGACAACCTGGTTCATAGGCTGTTAGATGTATGTCACCACATTCTTGTTGCAGTTATTGTTGTTGTTGCAGTAATTGTTCGTGTTGCAGTTATTGTTGTTGTTGCAGTAATTGTTCGTGTTGCAGTTATTGTTGTTGTTGCAGTTACTGTTTTTGTTGTTATTATTATTAACGTGCATGTACATTTTTGTACTGTTAATTAATATTAACGCATCATCGTTTTATATTGCAGGCGTAGTGGATAGTTTTGGGAGAGAGTTTACATTTGAAATTCCAAGAGAGCAAGTACTTAGTAATATGACAAGAAGCACCGGAATATACATAACACCATTGCAATCCAATACCCACGTAGCGGTCGCCTTCATCTCACATGACAGCAGACCCATATACCGTGACAGTGCCCGTTTACTGTGGCATGGTGAAACGCATAATGACGGGATCAGATACTACGACGGCGCTTTTAAAGGCAGTGTCACTGACTACTATGACGAAAGTTGTAAAGAACAGCATTGCACCATCCATATATATAGCGATAATGATGTCGCTGTCAATGTCGTTATCCGAATCGACGGTTCTCAATTTAATACCCCAGTATTTCCATCTGACTTTCAATCAACAGAATTTATTATGATGAGTGACATAACATTTAAGCCAAAGTGCCGAGTTGTGTCGGAGTTCAATGATCTTAGATATGTTATACAAAAATTGAATCAAAACGGGCCATTTAAAAAATTAGAAGAAAAGTTCTGTCCAACGGAAAATGATTGTCAGAATGGAGATATTTCTGGAATAATTGTTAAGACAAACAGACCTTCCCTTATATATTGCGGAACCTTTGTTAAAGATGTTTTTCACTTCAGTCAACTTATTCCGGTTCACTCAATGGCGACAGATTTTTACTTTCCATCAATGCCACCTCTCGCGTCGTTATATAACGCCAAGCTAGTATTCCTGACCAATAGCGACAATACGATCGTGAAGATCTCGAATGGTTTCAATGCCTTCAACTTCCTCTACGACAGGGGAAACAAAGCCTGGCAAGACATCGACCTCTCGGCGTCCTACAATATCACTGCATCGGCGCCGATCGCAGTCGGAGTTCAGTTTTCAGACCATTTAAACAGGACCGTGTTCCACATTGTGCCCCCAACACACAGCTTCGTCAGTGGGTTTTTCGCCTCCGTGTTAAGATACCCTGACATCCAGACGAAACAGCCGCCCATTGCCGTACACTCGGCCTATCGCAATGGTAGCTCGGATACTAATCACACGGACGATAACAGTGCTGAACCCTTCTACAGATTCTGGGATCCGAATGGCCCTGCCTACGGGTTCTCTGTTGTCCAATTCAACTATAACACGTCGATGATCGTCCCAGGCTACTCGGCTGTTGGACCAAGGATAACCGCGCCGGTAAGTCCCCGACATCCTCAAACCACCGATTCCATGGTTACCAATGCCACTTACAAAACCGTTGACGTACAATAAGTGTTTGGTCTGATCTAAATCTGTATTTCACTGAAAGAATATTAAACAGTCACTCAAATAAGTATTCTACAGATGATCCAATGGACGTATGGCTTTGAAATGCACGAGTACAAATATACATACGCAATATAAAGGCCTTTATGTCAGTACATGTCATACCTTAATTAAACAGAATCTCTTAACAAAAGCAATGAGTTGTGATTGCAACTGTTACAGTGTACATCAACTCTGGAAAAAACGTACATGTATGCATTTTCGAAAATCTTTGCCTATCAATGATTTTTTTAATTCCGTTTATTCTAAGAAATAAGTCGTGTAATTCATTAAAACATGTTAACGAGAAATAAGTGGTATTTCACCGATTTATATAAACGAAACGGACCGTTAAACGAAAATCATGGAAATTACGTTATGACGTGTGTCATTCCCATGAAGTTTTCCTATGAAATTTAACACGTTTGAAAACTAAATATTGACATCCCTGATAACTGGACTAATGTACTGCCATTCAGACACCCCTGATAATTGACCTGAGGTAGTGCCTTGTAGACATCCCTGATAATTAATCTGATGTACTTCACCGATAATTGACCGATTGGATTTCCATAGAGACATCCTTGATAAAAGACCTTATGTACTGCCATTAAAACATCACTGACAACTGAACTGATGTATTTTCATTGAGACATCCCTGATAACTGACCTGTTGTACTGCCATTGAGACATCCTTAATAACTGACCTGATGTACTGTCCTTGAGACATCTATGATAACTGATCTGATGTATTGCCATTGAGACATCCTTAATAACTGACCTGATGTACTGCCATTGAGACATCCTTAATAACTGACCTGATGTACTGTCCTTGAGACATCCTTAATAACTGACCTAATGTACTGCCATTGAGACATCCTAAATAACTGACCTGATGTACTGCCATTGAGACATCCTTACTAACTGACCTGATGTACTGTCCTTGAGACATCCTTAATAACTGACCAGATGTACTGCCATTGAGACATCCGTGATAACTGACTTGATGTACTGTCCTTGAGACATCCTTATTAACTGACCTGATGAACTGTCACTGAGACATCCTTAATAACTGACCTGATGTACTGCCATTGAGACATCCTTAATAACTGACCTGATGTACTGCCATTGAGACATCCGTGAAAACTGACTTGATGTACTGCCATTGATCCATCCTTGATAACTTACCTGATGTAATGCCATTGAGACACCCTTAATAACTGACAAGATGTACTGTCATTGAGACATCTCTGATAACAAACCTGATGTACTGCCATTGAGACATCCGTGATAACTGACCTAATGTACTGCCATTGATCCATCCACGATAACTGACCCAATGTACTGCCATTAAGACACCCTTGATAACTGACCTGAGATACTGCCATTGAGACACCCTTCATATCTGACCTAATATACTGCCATTGATCCATCCGTGATAACTGACCCGATGTTCTGCCATTGATCCATCCGTGATAACTGACCTCATTCACTGCCATTGATACACCCGTGATAACTGACCTAATGTTCTGCCATTGAGACACCCTTCATAATTGACCTAGTGTTCTGTCATTGAGACATCCTTGATAACTGATCTAATGTAATACCTGTAAGACATCCTTGATAACTGACCTAATGTACCTCAATTTAGACATCATTGCTAACTGACCTTATGTACTGCCATTGAGACATCGATGATAACTGACCTAATGTACTGCCATTGATACACCCGTGATAACTGACCTAATGTGCTGCCATTGAGACACTCTCTATAATTGATCTTATGTTCAGTCATTAAGACATCCCTGATAACTGACCTAATGTACTACCTGTGAAACATCCTTGATAACTGACCTAATGTACCTCAATTTAGACATCATTGCTAACTGACCTTATGTACTGCCTTTGAGACATCCATGATAACTGATCAGAAGTACTGCCATTGAGACATCCTTGATAACTGATCAGAAGTACTGCCATTGAGACATTGATAACTGACCTGATGTACTGCCTCATAGACATCCTTGATAACTGACCTGATGTACTGCCAGTGTGACATAGTTGATAACTGACCTGATGGGCTGCCATTGAGACATCCTTGATAACTGACCTAATGTACTGACATTGAGACATCATTGATAACTTACCTAATGTACTGCCTCATAGACATCATTGATAACTGACCTGATGTACTGCCTCATAGACATCATTGATAACTAACCTGATGTACTGCCTCATAGACATCATTGATAACTGACCTAATGTACTGCCTCATAGACATCATTGATAACTGACCTGATGTACTGCCTCTTAGACATCATTGATAACTGACCTAATGTACAGCCTCATAGACATCATTGATAACTGACCTTGTGTACTGCCTCATAGATATCATTGATAACTGACCTAATGTACTGCCTCATACACATCATTGATAACTGACCTGAGGTACTGCCTCATAGACATCATTGATAACTGACCTGATGTACTGCCGCATAGACATCATTGATAAGTGACCTGATGTACTGCCGCATAGAAATCATTGATAAGTGGCCTGATGTACGACCATTGAGACATCCATGATAACTGACCTGATGTACTGCCATTGAGACACCCTTGATAACTGACCTGATGTACTGCCATTGAGACACCCTTGATAACTGACCTGATGTACTAAAATTGAGACATCCTTGATAACTGACCTGATGTACTAAAATTGAGACATCCTTGATAACTGACCTGATGTACAGTCATTGTGACGTCCTTGATAACTTATGTGATGCACTGCCATTGAGATATTCCTGATAACTGACCTGATGTACTGCCATTGAGACATCATTGATAACTGACCTTATGTTCTGCCATTGAGACATCATTGATAACTGACCTAATGTTCCTCCATTGAGACATCATTGATAACTGACATAATGTACCTCCATTGTGACATCAATGATAACTGAGCTAATATACCTCCATTGAGACATCATTGATAACTGACCTTATGTACCTCCATTGAGACATCATTGATAACCATGATAACTGACCTGATGTACTGCCACTGAGATATCATTGATAACTGACCTGATGTACTGCCACTTAGACATCATTGATAACTGACCTGAACTTCCATTCAGACATCCCTGATAACAGACCGCATGTAGTGCGACTGAGACATCATTGATAACTGACCTGAAGTACTGACATTGAGACATCATTGATAACTGACCTTATGTACCTCCATTGAGACATAATTGATAACTGACCAAATCTACTGCCGTTGAGACATCATTGATAACTGAGCTAATGTACTGCCATTGAGACGTTATTGATAACTGATATGATGTACTGCCATTTATACATCATTCATAACTGACCTGAAGTACTGTCATTGAGATAGATAACTGACATCATGTAATGCGATAACTGATCTCACTCTTAATAACTGATCTCATGTACTGCCATTTAGACATCATTGATAACTGACCTGAAGTACTGTCATTGAGACACACTCAATAACTATCCTGATGTACTGGATTTTATACACCCTCAATAAATGACCTGGTGTACTGACATTGCGACATCCTTGATAACTGACCTGATGTTCTACCATTAAGACATCCTTGATAACTGACCTGATAAACTACATTGAGACATCATTGATAACTGACATGATGTACTGTCACTTAGACATTCTTGATAACTGCCCTGGTGTACTGTCATTGAGACATCCTTGATAACTGACCTGATGTACTGCCATTGAGACATCATTGATAACTGACCTGATGCACTGCCATTGAGACATCCTTGATAAATGACATGATGTACTGCCACTTAGACATCCTTGATAACTTCCCAGGTGTACTGACATTGAGACATCATTGATAACTGACCTGATATACTGCCATTGAGACATCCATTATAACTGAACTGATGTACAGCCATTGAGACACTCTTGAGAACTGACCTGGTGTACTGCCATTGAGACACTCTTGCTAACTGACCTGATGTACTACCATTTAGACAATTTTGATAACCAACATGATGTACTGTCATTAAGACATCACTGACATCTGACCTGATACACTGCCAATGAGTAATCCTTGATAACTGACATGATGTACTGCCATTGAGACACTCTTGATAACTGACCTGATGTACTGCCATTGAGACACCTTTGATAACTGGCCTGATGTACTGCCATTGAGACACCCTTGATAACTGACATGATGTACTGCCATTGAGACACCCTTGATAACTGACATGATGTACTGCCATTGAGACACCCTTGATAACTGACATGATGTACTGCCATTGAGACACCCTTGATAACTGACCTGATGTACTGCCATTGAGACATCCTTGATAACTGACCTGATGTACTGCCATTGAGACATCCTTGATAACTGACCTGATGTACTGCCATTGAGACATCCTTGATAACTGACCTGATGTACTGCCATTGAGACATCCTTGATAACTGACCTGATGTACTGCCATTGAGACATCCTTGATAACTGACCTGATGTACTGCCATTGAGACATCCTTGATAACTGACCTGATGTACTGCCATTGAGACATCCTTGATAACTGACCTGATGTACTGCCATTGAGACATCCTTGATAACTGACCTGATGTACTGCCATTGAGACATCCTTGATAACTGACCTGATGTACTGCCATTGAGACATCCTTGATAACTGACCTGATGTACTGCCATTGAGACATCCTTGATAACTGACCTGATGTACTGCCATTGAGACATCCTTGATAACTGACCTGATGTACTGCCATTGAGACATCCTTGATAACTGACCTGATGTACTGCCATTGAGACATCCTTGATAACTGACCTGATGTACTGCCATTGAGACATCCTTGATAACTGACCTGATGTACTGCCATTGAGACATCCTTGATAACTGACCTGATGTACTGCCATTGAGACATCCTTGATAACTGACCTGATGTACTGCCATTGAGACATCCTTGATAACTGACCTGATGTACTGCCATTGAGACATCCTTGATAACTGACCTGATGTACTGCCATTGAGACATCCTTGATAACTGACCTGATGTACTGCCATTGAGACATCCTTGATAACTGACCTGATGTACTGCCATTGAGACATCCTTGATAACTGACCTGATGTACTGCCATTGAGACATCCTTGATAACTGACCTGATGTACTGCCATTGAGACATCCTTGATAACTGACCTGATGTACTGCCATTGAGACATCCTTGATAACTGACCTGATGTACTGCCATTGAGACATCCTTGATAACTGACCTGATGTACTGCCATTGAGACATCCTTGATAACTGACCTGATGTACTGCCATTGAGACATCCTTGATAACTGACCTGATGTACTGCCATTGAGACATCCTTGATAACTGACCTGATGTACTGCCATTGAGACATCCTTGATAACTGACCTGATGTACTGCCATTGAGACATCCTTGATAACTGACCTGATGTACTGCCATTGAGACATCCTTGATAACTGACCTGATGTACTGCCATTGAGACATCCTTGATAACTGACCTGATGTACTGCCATTGAGACATCCTTGATAACTGACCTGATGTACTGCCATTGAGACACCCTTGATAACTGACATGATGTACTGCCATTGAGACATCCTTGATAACTGATCTGATGTAATGCCATTAAGACATCATTGATAACTGACTTGATATACTGCCATTGAGACACCCCTGATAACTGACTTGATATACTGCCATTGAGACACCCTTGATAACTGACTTGATATACTGCCATTGAGACACCCTTGATAACTGACATGATGTACTACCATTGAGACATCACTGATAACTGACCTGATGTACTGCCATTGAGACATCCTTGATAACTGACCTGATGTACTGCCATTGAGACACCCTTGATAACTGGCCTGATGTACTACCATTGAGACATCCTTGATAACTGACCTGATGTACTGCCAATGAGACACCCTTGATAACTGGCCTGATGTACTGCCATTGAGACACCCCTGATAACTGACTTGATATACTGCCATTGAGACACCCTTGATAACTGGCCTGATGTACTGCCATTGAGACACTCTTGAAATACCTGATTTGTATTACTTGACATTATAATTTTATTGACGTCTTCAACATCAGGATGTTGAACGATGAAATTGACAACTGTGCAATATCACGCATAATTGTGTATTTATGATATTTCGCTGAGCTATTTAAATGATGGGTTTTCAAAAATCGTATTACAAAACAATTTTTTACACCGAAATCAACCTTACATGCTCTGTAGTCAAAGTCGAAATCTGCTACATTTGCAACACTTGCTAATAATTTTTTTAATATTCTGTATCTGCTCGCAGATTTTTAAAATCTGATTCCTTTGACGAACATGCTTACTTCACATACGTACACACAGCGGCCGACATGCGAGACCTCAACATCCACCATGGGTGACATTGACAACGACTGCGATGGGCATATCGACGAAGAAACTTGCTATCCGGGTTACGGAGTATACCCTATTGGTACAGAGATTTTCTATTATTAGTTACTTAACAAAAAACTAACTTTTGTAAACACAATGCTTTATTTGTATGGTAACTAAACAGATGTACGGACACAAATGCGCGTGATTATTGAAGGATCGATCAATTAATTACGTAAGGGCTACTTATAATAATGGATGTTTGTTTTGTTTAGAACACTTTTTGAAATATTAACATTTTATCGCATTTTTTTTTAAAATATCAAATGTTAGAAGCAATAAAATAAATTGTATTGTAGCATTAACATTGCATACATGAAAAACTGCCATTGGACATACGTTAAGATCAGTTAAATTTCTTTGGGTCGCAGGTGAGCACCCTAGGATCTATGGCCCTCTGGTTGTGACGCATTTTTTAATACGTGGTAATGCATCCGACAAAAAATGCGGTATTGATGACATAGTTTTCTGATGTTAGGATCCTGTACATACTACACATAAAACACGCTCTGAGAAAAGGGTTTTAATGCATGCGCGTAAAGTGTCGTCCCAGATAAGCCTGTGTAGTCCGCAAAGGCTAATTAAGGACGACACTTTCCGCTTTTATGGTATTTTTCGATTAAAGGAAGTCTCTTCGTAGCGAAAATCTAGTAAAGGCGGAAAGTATCATCTCTTATTAGCCTGTGCAGACTGCACAGGCTAATCTGAGACGACACTTTAGGCACATGCATTAAACCTCCTTTTTTACATGGCGAGGCTCAAATGAATGTTAAGGAACACTTATGTATTGATCCATGTTTCATGAACTGGAATGATGCTGTTTTGTTCCAGATCACGACCTAGACGGCGGCTTCAACGAAGATTGCAAAACAAATGGGACTGGTAAAACTTAGTTGTGATACATATTCAAATAACACAGTTCCGAGAATAAATACTCTATAGGATGGTGATACATGGAAACATAGTGTGCATTTCTTTGAGAAGGCATCTTTAAATGAGTGGTGTACTCTACTAAATAAAGGACATTATTTATAAATCAGACATTTTCCTATCAACAGTCGCATTTAAGGATAAATTTCGTGCAACCATTTTTATGTCCCCCAGTCTATACTGGGGGGACAGATTGTTTTTTCCCTGTCTGTTGGTTTGTTGGTTTGTTTGTTGGTTTGCACAAACTTTAACATTGGCCATAACTTTTGCAATATTGAAGATAGCAACTTGATATTTGTCATGCATGTGTATCTCGTAGAGCTGCACATTTTGAGTCGTGAAAGGTCAAGGTCAAGGTCATCCTTCAAGGTCAAAGGTCAAATATATGGATCAAAATCGCGCAAAAGGGGACATAGTGTTTCACAAACACAACACTTGTTTTTCAGAGGATTTCTATCATTTGGATCAGTTAACATACGATATTAAAATAATACAAATGTGCAATATCTTTATAATATCATTCATTTAATGCATACTACATTACACACACTTAAATATAGTTTTAACAAGAATAATTACAAAAACACTGCTGTACTGCCTGTGTAGCATTTAAAGGATATTAATAAGAATAATAAAACAGTCGAACAAATATTCATTTTTTTACACAATATCAAAACAATCTATGTGAACGAATAGTTTCAGTGCGGATGACTTAATAATTGTATATGAAATATTGCTTTCCATTATTTTTGGGAATGCTTAATATATAGAAAAGAAGGTTAATAGTCTAAAATGAATTCGAATATGGCTCAATATGGAACTGTACATATGGGTAAATATAGATGCCATCAGTCAGCAAATCTGGATAAAATTCACTATAAAATTGGAAAAAAAATGTTTTAAATTCGCAGGATGTTAACATTGTTGTAAATTGTTCTAGTAAATTCTATAAATACATTTGGTCCCAAGACTTCGCAAATGCTCATTGTCCAATCGTATTCTCAACGTAGAATCATGATTAAGGAAAAGGCTTGCAACATAAGTTTGTCCTTGATTTCCTTTATAAATTATTATAATAATTACATAATTAATAAAAAAAAAACATTGTTATTTTACTTGAATCTGACGACAAATATTAAGTTTGAGAATGTGTTTAGTCCTCTGGCCATTGACGTAACGTGACAAATGGTTGTTAAAGCGCGTTCTGTGACATCATTTCATATTATAAAGATAACGACGAAGATGAAGCTTGAGAATGTATTAAGTCCTCTGGCCATTGACGTAACGTGATATATGGTTGTTACAGCGCGTTCTGTGACGTCATTTCATATTGTTAAGATAACGACGAAGTTCAAACTTGAGAATGCTTTGAGTCCTCTCATTGCATGCACACCGGTCTTACTGACCTGTGTACTAACGCGAAAGGAATTGTGGGCAGCACTTCTTTTACGAGTGAACAGTGAAAGCAAAAGTATGTCAGGTAATCGTGTTTCTGATAATCGCTATCAGTCTTAATAGAGATTTAAAATCACATTTAAACATAATTAAATAACATTTCTTCAAACAACATTCCGTTTTAAGCACACAATAAAAAAGATTTTCTTTCATTATTTACATTTTCATTCCTACGAAGAACTACTTTGGCGGAAGCATAATTCCCCATACCAGGGGAATGTGATGCGTCTTAGTTTAGAGGTGACAATAACGTAGTGACGTCACCATCTATGTATAGAATGTGAGTCCTCTGGCCATTTACGTCATGTGATATATGGGTGTTAAAGCGCGTTCCGTGACGTCCTCTTATATTATAAAGATAACGATGAAGATAAAACTTGAGAATGCTTTTAGTCCTCTAGCCATTGACGTAACGGGATATATGGTTTTTACAGCACGTTCCGTGACGTCATTTTGTATTATAAAGATAACGACAAAGATGGAACTTGATAGTGTTTTTAGTCCTCTGGCAATTGACGTAACGTGATATATGGTTGTTGTTAAAGCGCGTTTTGTGACGTCTTTTCATATTATAAAGATAACGACGAAGATGAAACTTGAGAATGTTTTAGTCCTCTGGCCATTGACGTAACGGGATATATGGTTGTTAGAGCGC
This sequence comes from Dreissena rostriformis, assembly GCA_007657795.1. Lineage (NCBI taxonomy): Eukaryota > Metazoa > Mollusca > Bivalvia > Myida > Dreissenidae > Dreissena > Dreissena rostriformis. The sequence goes on from VMBQ01009580.1 coordinate 26,086, forward strand.
ATTCTGTGACGTAATGTAAAATTATAAAGATAACGACGAAGATGAAACTTGAGAATGTTTTAGTCCTCTGGCCATTGACGTAAGGGGATATATGGTTGTTAGAGCGCATTCTGTGACGTAATGTAAAATTATAAAGATAACGACGAAGATGAAACTTGAGAATGTTTTAGTCCTCTGGCCATTGACGTAAGGGGATATATGGTTGTTAGAGCGCATTCTGTGACGTAATGTAAAATTATAAAGATAACGACGAAGATGAAACTTGAGAATGTTTTAGNGATGTTAGGATCCTGTACATACTACACATAAAACACGCTCTGAGAAAAGGGTTTTAATGCATGCGCGTAAAGTGTCGTCCCAGATAAGCCTGTGTAGTCCGCAAAGGCTAATTAAGGACGACACTTTCCGCTTTTATGGTATTTTTCGATTAAAGGAAGTCTCTTCGTAGCGAAAATCTAGTAAAGGCGGAAAGTATCATCTCTTATTAGCCTGTGCAGACTGCACAGGCTAATCTGAGACGACACTTTAGGCACATGCATTAAACCTCCTTTTTTACATGGCGAGGCTCAAATGAATGTTAAGGAACACTTATGTATTGATCCATGTTTCATGAACTGGAATGATGCTGTTTTGTTCCAGATCACGACCTAGACGGCGGCTTCAACGAAGATTGCAAAACAAATGGGACTGGTAAAACTTAGTTGTGATACATATTCAAATAACACAGTTCCGAGAATAAATACTCTATAGGATGGTGATACATGGAAACATAGTGTGCATTTCTTTGAGAAGGCATCTTTAAATGAGTGGTGTACTCTACTAAATAAAGGACATTATTTATAAATCAGACATTTTCCTATCAACAGTCGCATTTAAGGATAAATTTCGTGCAACCATTTTTATGTCCCCCAGTCTATACTGGGGGGACAGATTGTTTTTTCCCTGTCTGTTGGTTTGTTGGTTTGTTTGTTGGTTTGCACAAACTTTAACATTGGCCATAACTTTTGCAATATTGAAGATAGCAACTTGATATTTGTCATGCATGTGTATCTCGTAGAGCTGCACATTTTGAGTCGTGAAAGGTCAAGGTCAAGGTCATCCTTCAAGGTCAAAGGTCAAATATATGGATCAAAATCGCGCAAAAGGGGACATAGTGTTTCACAAACACAACACTTGTTTTTCAGATGTTTTCTATCATTTGGATCAGTTAACATACGATATTAAAATAATACAAATGTGCAATATCTTTATAATATCATTCATTTAATGCATACTACATTACACACACTTAAATATAGTTTTAACAAGAATAATTACAAAAACACTGCTGTACTGCCTGTGTAGCATTTAAAGGATATTAATAAGAATAATCAAAAAGTCGAAAAAATACTCATTTTTTACACAATATCAAAACAATATCAAAACAACCTATGTGCACGAATTGTTTCAGTGCGGATGACTTAATAATTGTATATGAAATATTGCTTTCCATTATTTTGGGAATGCTAAATATATGGAAAAGACTGGATAGATACGAAAGAAGGTTAATAGTCTAAAATGGACTCGAATATGGCTCAATATGGAACTGTAAATAAAGATGCCATCAGTCAGCAAATCTGGATAAAATTCACTATAAAATTGAAAATAAAATGTTTTAAATTCGCAGGATGTTAACATTGTTGTAAATTGTTCTAGTAAATTCTATAAATACATTTGGTCCCAAGACTTCGCAAATGCTCATTGTCCAATTTATTCTCAACGTAGAATACTGATTAAGGAAAAAGCTTGCAACAGAAGTTTGTCCTTGATTTCCGTTATAAATTATTATAATAATTACATAATTAATTAAAAAAAAACAACAAACATTGTTATATTTTGTTTAATACGACGAAGTTTGAGAATGATTTTAGTCCTCTGGACATTGACGTAACGTGATATATGGTAATAACTTAGCGCGTTCTATGACATCATTTCATATAATAAATAAAACGACGAAGATGAAGCTTGAGAATGTATTAAGTCCTCTGGCCATTGACGTCACGTGATATATGGTTGTTACAGCGCGTTCTGTGACGTCATTTCATATTATAAAGATAACGACGAAGATGAAACTTGAGAATGCTTTGAGTCCTCTGGCCATTGACGTCACGTGACATATGGTTGTTACAGCGCTTTCTGTGACGTCATTTCATATTATAAATATAACGACGAAGATGAAGCTTGAGAATGTATTAAGTCCTCTGGCCATTTACGTCACGTGACATATGGTTGTTAATGCGCGTTCTTTGACGTCATTTCATATTATAAAGATAACGACGAAGATTAAATTTGAGAATGCTTTTAGTCCTCAAGCCATTGACGAAACGGGATATATGGTTTTTACAGCACGTTCTGTGACGTCATTTCATATTATAAAGATAACGACGAAGATGAAACTTAAGAATGTTTTTAGTCCTTTGGCCATTGACGTAACGTGCTTTATGGTTGTTAAAGCCGGTCGAGTTGATGTTGGTATATTTTCCCATTTTTGTTATGTGTCGCAAAAAAGTGATAATGAGTCAAAATGTGATGGTATTTATGTCAGATGTGCAAAACATTTGGTCAAAAGCGGTCAAGAAATGCCCAAATTCAGTACAAAAAAAGGGCTTTTCAATTTCTGTCCATGGACAGAAATGATCTAAAATCACATGTAAAACCACGTGACCATTGCATTAATGTTTACAACGTCATTTGCCATGGAGAAACCGTGTTATTTAGTAGTTCTTCTTTGTTTTGTAAAGCGCGGAGGTGGAAATCACGTGAAATTGGCGCTCCCGTGACACAAAGCGTGCATACGTCACAGGTTAATAATAGTCTTGAGGATTCCGTTATGTACATGATTAGGTTTCGTATTTTTGATGCTTTTGGCATTTTTTGGCACAATTTTTGCAAAAATCAGTATGAAGGAGTTAAGCTTTAGAATGTATCTGACAATACTGATCAATTCTGGTCAGTTGAGAAAACCAAATTGTTGTGAGAAATATCAACTCGGCCGGCTTTAAAGCGCATTCTGTGACGTCATTTCATATTACAATTTATATAGATTACGACGAAGATGAAACTTGAGAATGTTTTTAGTCCTCTAGCCATCGACGTAACGTTATATATTGCTGTTACAGGGCGTTCTGTGACGTCATTTTATAGTATAAAGATAACGACGAAGATGAAAATTGAGAATGTTTTTAGTTTTAGTCCCCTGGCCATGGACTTAACGTGTAATATAGTTGTTAAAGCGCGTTCTATGACGTCATTTCATATTATAAAGATATGGACGAATATGAAACTTGAGAATGTATAAGTCCTCTAACCATTGACGTCACGTGATATATGGTTGTTACAGCTCGTTATGTGACGTCATTTCATATTATAAAGATAACGACGAAGATGAAACTTGAGAATGCTTTTAGTCCTCTAGCCATCGACCTAACGTCATATGTGGCTGTTACAGCGCGTTCTGTGACGTCATTTCATAGTATAAAGATAACGACGAAGATGAAACTTGAGAATGTTATTAGTCCCCTGGCCATTGACGTAACGTGAAATATATTTGTTAAAGCGCGTTCTGTGACGTCATTTCATATTATGCAGATAACGGCGAAGATGAAACTTGAGAATGTTTTTAGTCCCCTGGCCATTGACGTAACGTGAAATTTAGTTGTAAAAGCGCGTTCTATGACATCATTTCATATTATAAATATAACGACGAAGATGAAACTTGAGAATGTGAAAGTCCTCTGACCATTGACGTCACGTGATTTATGGTTGTTACAGCGCGTTCTGTGACGTCTTTTCATATTGTAATGATAACGACGAAGATGAAAAGTGAGAGTGTTTTAGTCCTCTGGCCATTGACGTAACGTGATATATGGTTGTTAAAGCGCGTTTTGTGACGTCATTTTATATCATAACGATAACGACGAAGATAAAACTTGAGAATGTTTTAGTTCTCTGGCCATTGACGTCACATGATATATGGTTTTTAAAGCGCATTCTGGGACGTCATTTTACATTATAACGATAACGACGAAATGAAACTTGAGAAATGTTGGTAGCCATTTGGGTCATGGACAGAACGAGAAATATGGTTGTTAAAACGCGTTCTGTGACTTCATTTCATATTATAAAGATAACGACGAAGATAAACTTGTTAAATGTTGGTTAGCCTTGGGTCATGGACAGAACGGGATATATGGTTTTATGTGCGTTCTGTGATGCCATTTTGTATTTTAATTATAGCTACAACGATGAAACTTTACAAATGTTTTTAGTCCTGGGGCCACGAACGAAAGGCAACTTATAGTTACTAAGCGCGTTCTATGACGTCATTTCAGGCGAGCCCATCGTGTCGGCCCCTGTGCCCCCCGTCTGCCTTGAGCCTCCGAATCACCCGGTGTCGCAGTGCTGGACACTCTGTAAATGCCCGTGCTCATGGGTGGATAAATACGAGAAGGAGAAGAATCTAACCAAGACGCAGCTTGAGGAGGCGTAC
>VMBQ01009581.1:6251-22223 GCA_007657795.1 Dreissena rostriformis
ACTACTACTACTACTACTACTACTACTACTACTACTACTACTACTACTACTACTACTACTACTACTACTACTACTACTACTACTACTACTATTACTCTACTACTACTACTATTACTACGACTGCTTAATCTGACAGCGACGTTAATTTCTTCAATTTATCTTTAACTTTTTATAATGAAGAATTGTTTCAGAACCTCAATAGGAGTAAATTAATGTGGATTTTCTACTGAACATGTTAATAATATGGTAATACAAAATCGCATAAGAAAACTTAGTATATATTATTCTTCACTATATTTTTTCTGTAACAACATAAGTATCCGGTTAATATGTCCAATTGTTTTTATTTACAGAAATGTCGCTGTGTATTGTATAAGCCTACTTTTAGGTGATATTTTTTAATATTAATATTTTCCATCAGTTTCATGATTGAACAAGACATTGAGCCGTTAACGAATGCGTGTGTTTTTGTTTGTTCTACTACGTATTTACCACAATCAGGCATAAAAATATTGTGTTTTAATGTTTGTAACTTATTCGATAGTTGTCCACACACTATTTTGGTTTTATACTTGATATACATTATCTACAAAACATATAAAGATTTCGACATGGTCTTTCTGAAATAAACGCTTTATTTGTATGCCGACAAACGCATGTAACGGGGGCTTTGAACTGTGTGTGTTGTTTTATAAATTCAACAATTCCAATATCGTTTCCACATACTACTTCCACATTTAAAAATAGGTATGTATCTTTGTGTGTGGATAAATTACGCTTCAATATTTTTTTTTGCCGCAGTTTCAATGTAAGAATTGAAATCGTGTTAATACAAAACAAAAATATTATCTTCCATTTATCTATTCAATATTTTCACTGTTTCAAACACGTAGTATCAGAATGTAGGTTCGTCCGTCGTTTTATGTCTACGAAATAAACAAATACATTATTAGCTTCCAGTCTCTCCGTCCAACAGATGACATGATATCGGTGCTGCTGCTGCTGATTATTGAAATCATGATCAATAACCAATTAATTTGTTATTACACAATTAAAGGTAGTAACTTTTTTTAACTGTTTTTAAATTTTGAAACAGATTCTCGATATGATTGATTCGGAATTAAACATTATTGCAGACCATATAGGTCACAACCTGAATGTTCACATAGATGTGTACACATTACAAAGCTCTTTGTTATGAAAACGTGTGGCAAGGTTATTAATCGACATGACAAATGGACATCTAAATAAATTCGAACACAAACGACAATATGTCATTTCGAACGAAGGTCAGTTACGTCTATGTTATGGATTGTTTGGTACTGAGAGTTTGTTAAAAACTTAAAAATGTGATGCTTATATTATTTTGTTATCATCAAATGTGATGTCAACATTTATTGAAACACATATTATTTGTTGGAATATTCAAAATTCGTAAATATTCATCACATATTATTAATGGAGTTCCGGTGCTTAAGGATCAGTTCAGTCTTGACTAAAGCTCGCTCATCAACAAAATTTCTAAAATCGTTTAATCAAATATGGTAAAAAATGAACATACATGCTAAATACTGAATATATCCTTACATACCCCAACCTGTTACGAACGACGATTCATTGTCAGTTGAACAGACACACGAAAAATCAGGTAATCATTTAGTATTAAAATCGCCTATTTGAATGTTGTATAAGATACAACTGAGGCAATTTTTATTTTGTAAATTGCATCTGATATACTAGTATATTTTAAAACCTACATAGATGTCAGCTCGCGTCAAAATTAAAAAGAATGTATTATATCCGATTGTCGTTTTGCAATTAATGAAAACGAAAACACAGAAAGCTTGTAACATCCTGTCTCAGAACCACTTTGAGGTGTTTAACAAAAAAAGTAACAAGCATGGAGTTATGGATTTTCAAACAATAAAAATAGATACATATTAAATATTTTATATCTCTAACGTGTCATAATGATTCTAAAGACCTCACAACATAATTCGGAATAAACAGCAGTTAAATATTAAAATATTTTATAAAAAAAACTATTGGTCTTGTAACGGTGCTGTTGCTGTATTGTCTCGAAAGATATTATATAGAGTTAAAAGCATATATAATTAATTGTTACGTTTGAACCATATTTAAATAAAACATAAATATTTTAGCAGCTGAATGTTGCTAACAGATCGTATGATTCAATAATAAACACATGTGACAATTTCAATCCGGACATAATCAGACGGACTCATGCAGACACAAACGCACGCGCACACATTCACCCAACCATTGCAACCGAAATTTTGCGCTTTTCGCAAACACAAACGACCCTAACATAAGATGAGAAACCCAAGCCAGAGCAGCATTCAACTCGCAATATAAAAATAGAATTGTGTAAAAATACGAAACAGTTTGTTGCAAATAAAAAAATGCGAATTGTATTAAATCAATAAAACTAGACTTTTTCTATGTATAGCTTCAATTTGAATTTTGAAGTTTTGCAACTTACAAATTAAGCAGGAAAAACAAACAGTTTGTTGCAACAAAAACGCAAACTGTATTAAATCAACAAAACTGGACTATTTCTATTTATAGCCTCGATTTGAATTTTGAAGTTTTGCAACTTACAAATAAAGCAGGAAAAACAAACAGCTAGTAAATACAAAGTTTATTATTTTACATCTTCTTCAATGTGTTGGTAAAATACATAATATTGGTAAAATACATACATTAAATGCTATCAAAATGTATCACTATCATACTATCAGTTCGTAAATAAAATAGTTTTACTGTAGAAGAACAGGTTTTTGATATAAAAAAATTGTGACACCAGCATTATTCACAATTTAAGCCATCCTCATAACAGTTACAAATTACTCATGTTTTAAAGTGTTTTAATTTGGGTCATCGTCATCTTTCGTTTTAAAGTTTTGGTATGTTTGGCATCGTCATCTTTCTGAAAGTATCAAACACAAGATAAATAGTATGCAATGCAATGTCTGCATTTACACTGAACGTTACACTGCATTTATTATTTCCATGAAAATAATGAATGCATGTTTAGTACCTATCATAATGTAGAAATTATAAACATACATTTTTTTTATTTATTTTTAAATCAGAGTTTATTTACAGTCCTACAGGCCTCTTCACGAGGTCTTTATGGTCCGACCTGTATAAACATACAATTAAACACATGCACAAATAAAAAAGATGTTTTTAACGAAAGAACTCACTTTATTATTAGAAACTGCGAATTTGTATATATTATGTTCAGACTTAAATAAATAAACTCAACTTTGATTTTTTCCATTTTCCAAATTATTTAATAAACAATACCTTTTTAAGAACTAGTTTTTACATCATCTTATTTGTTTGTTTTTTCCGGTTGCTTGGATGAAGCATCTGTAGCATTGGATGCTTGATCGGTTTTACCACACGTTTTATCATATATGTTTCCGGACTTCGCTTCATTCACGATTAAATTCCCTCCCCCTCCCTTCGAGGGCCAACTACGTTGTTGATCCACGTTCATCATACTCATCTCATCATACGAGCCTCCTTGTGGTTTTGACGCCATTCTTCAATATGAACATAATTTTAATTGAACTAAATCTTTTCAAATGAATAATACACGTATTGTGCGAGTTAAAGGCATGTACATGTGAAGTTGTTTTAAACCACATCGCAAAGTCAGCAAAACAATCCGTCATTGATATTTATACTCAACAGTCGTTTTTAATTATTAGTAACTCGTTGAGATTCTATAAGTTGTTTCCATGATGGCCACCACCATGTAAGGGTATCACGTTTACAGATTTTTCTAAACGTTTAAACGAAATGAAATAAACGAAACGTTACCGTTTAAACGGTATCCCTATGTCCATTTTAAAGCATTTGTACCATCGCATTTTCAAACTGAAAGTAGTAATTATTTCCGGAAGTTATATTCAGTGTATATCCCATTCGCGCAATGGCGTCTTATTAAAACCATAAAATATTATAAACCAGACCATCCGTATCACCACATCTGTATTCGTTATTCCATAAAAACAATTTAAAGAACGTCGAAAATAATGTAAAATCGACGAAAAATATTGTATCTAAAAACGACACTACGAAAAAATGTACGTATTTTGCACATGAAATACAATGTGCATATCGTTTGTCTGCAGAAAATGAAAAACCAGTTAACTAGCAAAAACGTAATCAATATATAATTTGGTTAAAATATTGCTTTTCAACATGCTACCGCAGTGCTTTACTTTGCTTATCAATCACTTAAAATATTTCAAGATGGCGTCATATGCACAGTTTCGCTGCCAAGTTGTAAGATTTTCGGAAAGAAGCGAAGATTTTTCGTTAGTTTCCGTTCATGTCAGTGCCATCCGCTTACCAAACATAAATAAATTACTGCCGAATTCGGTAGTGCCTGGATTTACCGCAAGTACCCGGATTTTGCAGTTCGTCATCGATATACTTTGTACGGCTCGTCGGCTACGTTATTTGCATCCCACTATTTATAATATTGATATTGACTGTCGTTTAAACGTTTACTGTTATTGTAAACGTGTTTTAGCGAAACACGAAACGCGACGTTTAAACGTGATACCCTTACCACCATGTGAACGTGACGATGTGCATTATTTCTATCCTTGAAACGATTTTTTAATTTAAATTAAGGCTTCCGACTACACTTTAAAAATTATATGCACACACCGTCCCATAATTAATTCAACGAATAATAGACGATGCGATACTTGAAAACAGAATTAAGAATAATTATATCGTAATCGACAAGAACATTTTTAGAAAAATGTTGAGATGTGAAATATAATAAGGATATTTTTTGCAATTATTTACCAATCCAGTACACAATAAAATTATCTGATAATTATTACTTCAACCGTTCTTTACTTTAAAGGGGTGTTGCTGCAGTTTTGCAGATTTTCCATCTAATAACTTTTGCTCAAAATTTATATTCAAGTATTACATACAAAAACTATATGAAAAATGAAATAAAAACATAGGGTCACCGGCCTTGTTTTGATTTTATTCACCATTATATAACATGCACTTTTTCATTAAAACTGAAAAATCTCTAATTGCATAAAAATGATTAATAACCTATGAAATTGGCAACATATTGATATTATATAAGCTAATATATATCATATACCATTTAATTAAACCACAAACTACCAAAAAATGGAGAACACAAGTTAAATTTTAAGAAATTTTAATTTTTATGTCACCCAATAAAACGTATTTTTTTTTACTATTTTAACACAAAAATGGAATTTAAAAAAGTTCTATCTAATAACTTTTTTTGCGAAACTGCTTATATATGTTCATCTACGTATTGTTATCATAAAACAAAAATAAAAAAGGGGGGTCACCGCACTTTTAACAGAGATTTTTTTGTTNGTAGTAGTAGTAGTAGTAGTAGTAGTAGTAGTAGTAGTAGTAGTAGTAGTAGTAGTAGTAGTAGTAGTAGTAGTAGTAGTAGTAGTAGTAGTAGTAGTAGTAGTAGTAGTAGTAGTAGTAGTAGTAGTAGTAGTAGTAGTAGTAGTAGTAGTAGTAGTAGTAGTAGTAGTAGTAGTAGTAGTAGTAGTAGTAGTAGTAGTAGTAGTAGTAGTAGTAGTAGTAGTAGTAGTAGTAGTAGTAGTAGTAGTAGTAGTAGTAGTAGTAGTAGTAGTAGTAGTAGTAGTAGTAGTAGTAGTAGTAGTAGTAGTAGTAGTAGTAGTAGTAGTAGTAGTAGTAGTAGTAGTAGTAGTAGTAGTAGTAGTAGTAGTAGTAGTAGTAGTAGTAGTAGTAGTAGTAGTAGTAGTAGTAGTAGTAGTAGTAGTAGTAGTAGTAGTAGTAGTAGTAGTAGTAGTAGTAGTAGTAGTAGTAGTAGTAGTAGTAGTAGTAGTAGTAGTAGTAGTAGTAGTAGTAGTAGTAGTAGTAGTAGTAGTAGTAGTAGTAGTAGTAGTAGTAGTAGTAGTAGTAGTAGTAGTAGTAGTAGTAGTAGTAGTAGTAGTAGTAGTAGTAGTAGTAGTAGTAGTAGTAGTAGTAGTAGTAGTAGTAGTAGTAGTAGTAGTAGTAGTAGTAGTAGTAGTAGTAGTAGTAGTAGTAGTAGTAGTAGTAGTAGTAGTAGTAGTAGTAGTAGTAGTAGTAGTAGTAGTAGTAGTAGTAGTAGTAGTAGTAGTAGTAGTAGTAGTAGTAGTAGTAGTAGTAGTAGTAGTAGTAGTAGTAGTAGTAGTAGTAGTAGTAGTAGTAGTAGTAGTAGTAGTAGTAGTAGTAGTAGTAGTAGTAGTAGTAGTAGTAGTAGTAGTAGTAGTAGTAGTAGTAGTAGTAGTAGTAGTAGTAGTAGTAGTAGTAGTAGTAGTAGTAGTAGTAGTAGTAGTAGTAGTAGTAGTAGTAGTAGTAGTAGTAGTAGTAGTAGTAGTAGTAGTAGTAGTAGTAGTAGTAGTAGTAGTAGTAGTAGTAGTAGTAGTAGTAGTAGTAGTAGTAGTAGTAGTAGTAGTAGTAGTAGTAGTAGTAGTAGTAGTAGTAGTAGTAGTAGTAGTAGTAGTAGTAGTAGTAGTAGTAGTAGTAGTAGTAGTAGTAGTAGTAGTAGTAGTAGTAGTAGTAGTAGTAGTAGTAGTAGTAGTAGTAGTAGTAGTAGTAGTAGTAGTAGTAGTAGTAGTAGTAGTAGTAGTAGTAGTAGTAGTAGTAGTAGTAGTAGTAGTAGTAGTAGTAGTAGTAGTAGTAGTAGTAGTAGTAGTAGTAGTAGTAGTAGTAGTAGTAGTAGTAGTAGTAGTAGTAGTAGTAGTAGTAGTAGTAGTAGTAGTAGTAGTAGTAGTAGTAGTAGTAGTAGTAGTAGTAGTAGTAGTAGTAGTAGTAGTAGTAGTAGTAGTAGTAGTAGTAGTAGTAGTAGTAGTAGTAGTAGTAGTAGTAGTAGTAGTAGTAGTAGTAGTAGTAGTAGTAGTAGTAGTAGTAGTAGTAGTAGTAGTAGTAGTAGTAGTAGTAGTAGTAGTAGTAGTAGTAGTAGTAGTAGTAGTAGTAGTAGTAGTAGTAGTAGTAGTAGTAGTAGTAGTAGTAGTAGTAGTAGTAGTAGTAGTAGTAGTAGTAGTAGTAGTAGTAGTAGTAGTAGTAGTAGTAGTAGTAGTAGTAGTAGTAGTAGTAGTAGTAGTAGTAGTAGTAGTAGTAGTAGTAGTAGTAGTAGTAGTAGTAGTAGTAGTAGTAGTAGTAGTAGTAGTAGTAGTAGTAGTAGTAGTAGTAGTAGTAGTAGTAGTAGTAGTAGTAGTAGTAGTAGTAGTAGTAGTAGTAGTAGTAGTAGTAGTAGTAGTAGTAGTAGTAGTAGTAGTAGTAGTAGTAGTAGTAGTAGTAGTAGTAGTAGTAGTAGTAGTAGTAGTAGTAGTAGTAGTAGTAGTAGTAGTAGTAGTAGTAGTAGTAGTAGTAGTAGTAGTAGTAGTAGTAGTAGTAGTAGTAGTAGTAGTAGTAGTAGTAGTAGTAGTAGTAGTAGTAGTAGTAGTAGTAGTAGTAGTAGTAGTAGTAGTAGTAGTAGTAGTAGTAGTAGTAGTAGTAGTAGTAGTAGTAGTAGTAGTAGTAGTAGTAGTAGTAGTAGTAGTAGTAGTAGTAGTAGTAGTAGTAGTAGTAGTAGTAGTAGTAGTAGTAGTAGTAGTAGTAGTAGTAGTAGTAGTAGTAGTAGTAGTAGTAGTAGTAGTAGTAGTAGTAGTAGTAGTAGTAGTAGTAGTAGTAGTAGTAGTAGTAGTAGTAGTAGTAGTAGTAGTAGTAGTAGTAGTAGTAGTAGTAGTAGTAGTAGTAGTAGTAGTAGTAGTAGTAGTAGTAGTAGTAGTAGTAGTAGTAGTAGTAGTAGTAGTAGTAGTAGTAGTAGTAGTAGTAGTAGTAGTAGTAGTAGTAGTAGTAGTAGTAGTAGTAGTAGTAGTAGTAGTAGTAGTAGTAGTAGTAGTAGTAGTAGTAGTAGTAGTAGTAGTAGTAGTAGTAGTAGTAGTAGTAGTAGTAGTAGTAGTAGTAGTAGTAGTAGTAGTAGTAGTAGTAGTAGTAGTAGTAGTAGTAGTAGTAGTAGTAGTAGTAGTAGTAGTAGTAGTAGTAGTAGTAGTAGTAGTAGTAGTAGTAGTAGTAGTAGTAGTAGTAGTAGTAGTAGTAGTAGTAGTAGTAGTAGTAGTAGTAGTAGTAGTAGTAGTAGTAGTAGTAGTAGTAGTAGTAGTAGTAGTAGTAGTAGTAGTAGTAGTAGTAGTAGTAGTAGTAGTAGTAGTAGTAGTAGTAGTAGTAGTAGTAGTAGTAGTAGTAGTAGTAGTAGTTGTAGTAGTAGTAGTAGTAGTAGTAGTAGTAGTAGTAGTAGTAGTAGTAGTAGTAGTAGTAGTAGTAGTAGTAGTAGTAGTAGTAGTAGTAGTGGTAGTAGTAGTAGTAGTAGTAGTAGTAGTAGTAGTAGTAGTAGTAGTAGTAGTAGTAGTAGTAGTAGTAGTAGTTGTAGTAGTTCCTTTACTCCTTTAGCATATTTCAAGTATACCGTACTAACCCCGAAATAAAAATCCTACGCATGCGTAGTACTCTATTAACTGCAGACAGAGAATAACGTGTGTTGATCGTGCAATCGATGTTTTAAAAGTGTTCACAGAGTTTGGCCTGTTTTGAATGTGTTATTTAATAAGTAAAATGTACAGATAAGAAAATTGAAAATAATAAAAAAAACTTAAATATACTTAAACCCAAAACGCCAATGCTTCTGGTTTATGTTTTCTAAGAGTCGCTAAATAAGCCTATACGTATTCAACACTATGCTAGTTTTCTTTATTTTCATAAGGTCATAAGACGTCGCAAGTGATTCAACATGCTAATTATATTTCGAATCCAGTGAAATTGATTAAAGCGAAAGTTATACTTGTAAACTACGTTAAATTAATAACATGACAATAATTATAATAAAAGCCCAAAAGAGCACAACCAACAAAATATAAAGAAACATGAATTATATCAATAACATAACATTCCACAAACCTCGTATCATAACGTTAAATGTAATGCATTTGGTATTTAATCTGACGATTAATGATGCCGAATCTGGCACGTAGTTAACCGCACAGAAACGTTTTTGGTTCAATTCGTCTCATCATGCTTGGTTATTTTCAAGTATATTCAATATTTTGAGAACATTATTATCTAGACACAGTTTGGATAATTGATTACTCGTATATTTTATTTTATCCTGGAATGGGAACAGTGTACATGTGTATTGCTTGAAAAACAACAACACATGAGGTATCATTTTTTTCTGAAACTCTTCTCGGCTACGGATACTGTGTGTGGATCTTTGATGTTTTAAAGGGACTTGTTCACGTTTTAGTAAATTGACAAAATAAAAAAAAACATGTTTCAGATCTGCAAATTTTCTTTTAATTAATAATATTTTCGTGGAAATAGTCATTCTGAACATTGACCATGCTCGTAAATATCCATTATATGCATCTTTCGACGATTTTAAAACATGAAAATTATAAAGCGGTATAAACGCGAAACGATTGAATAATTTGGAGAGTTCTATTATTATCGTTATATTTCGTGACATTTCAAGGATTGCTAGACTTTTACTCCAAGGATCAGTGGTTCGAGTCCCGGTGTGGATTACTTTTTGTTTCTTTTTTTAAAGTTTCTTCTTGTGTTATACTGGAGCTATTTGGTTCCGATGTTTACATTTATCAATTTAAAGCATTCAATGACACACTTCAAAACATGCCAAAATGTGTGAACAAGTCCATTTAAAATTGGTATTCATCATAAATTTTGACCTAGAACTAAGTTTCTGGTCAAGCGCAAGTTATTGTTCATTTCCGCAAAGTAATAATTAATTATTTAAATATTCAAATAATTACCCCACCTCCCCCGATAACACGTTCGCCCTCAAGAGATATCCATTAACACATTACAAGTTAAAGGAAAGTATTACATGTATGAAATAACTTAATAATTCCTCAAGAGCAATAACTTACACTCAGTTTCGTAAATTTGAATTTCAACCTTACTTTAAACATGTCAGTATAAATAAGTTTAGATTTGATCTTTGTAGATTAAGGGTTTCATCTGATAGATTAGAAATTTAAGCTGGCAGATGGCATAAACCTGAATCTATACCTTTTCATGAGAGAAAATGTCAAAACTGCAATTTCCTTGAGGATGAATATCATTTTTTATTAGAATGCTCCTTATATGATGATATTAGAAAATTGTATTGTAAAATAAATTAATATTACTGGAAAAGACCAAACGTGATCAATTTGATTGATTTAATGCAATCTCATAATACCAGTACCAACCGAAACTTAGCCATGTTTGTAAATAAAGCATTTATTCAAAGAATCGTGAATAAATATTATTATGATTAATTGTGTTTAATTTATTACTCAAACTTGACTTCTCGCTCTCTTGTAGATTCGTTTTTGATGTGTTTTTTTTATGATATAACTACATGTTTACCATTGTTAAAAAGATTCTTAATGCTGTTATCAAATTGTGCTAGACCTTTTCATGTATTTATACTTTATTTAACAACTTATGAAATTTAATAATTATCACATGTCATGCCTTCATATATGTTATTATGTACTTAAAACATGTATACTCATGGATGTATGTCTATTGTATCCTGAATACATGTAAACCATATGAAAATACAACCCGGAAGAACAGATAATAGAAGGCGTTAAAACATCATAAACACAATTGAAATTAAATAAACACCCACTCTCGTTAAAGGTTGTTCGCGCGTGCGTGTGTGTGCCTGCGCTGGTGTGTGCAATTGTTTCATTATTGTCTGTCTGACCGATTAGGAATGTACTATATTGATAAATGTATTTGTAAAGTTAAATGATTACAATCCACATGTTATTTGGAGCTATATATGAATTGTATTAATTATATAAACACAAACAATAAATAAATACAGAACTTACTTAAAAACACATTCTTAATAAAAATTTATTTCTGAGCGCTGCTTTATGACCGCTGTTCAAATTTAAAATAAAAGCAATTTCCCTTATTAGGAAAACGTGTATATACTATCTATACACTGTATAGTATACTTATAATTACATATTGCTGTTTTTACGAATGTGGATGAATACATTTAAATTATTACCGTTTTTGATATCGTAAAAACTGTATAGAATACAAGTGTTCTAATCTTTTTTCGAAAAGCGGGTTCAAAATCAAATTTCACTTTTTAATAAAACAAAAGGCATTTCAAAATTTACTTCAATACCAACAATAGGTCGAATTGGGAACCATTTTCATCCACTTGTTTATTCTAATAATCGAACAATGTATCAGGTATTTTAGTAATCCACACAATGCCAATTAATAACTGTGACCACTGAAAATACTTCGAACCGTAACATTCTTAAAATTTAACTTTCAAGCGACGTGAAATTATGCATGCGTTGATAGTTGATTAAAACTATATGTACTGTATCACAATAATACTAGGTTATTTAATAGCGGAAATAATGGTATAATCAGAATTGTATAGCTGACCCACTAGATTGGACGAGCCGCTGGGCGAGTCTAATGTGAGTATCTAAGCTGTTTTCGAGTAGACATATGTCACAGTATTGTACAGAGCGCTGTTAAAAAATATCTTTAATATATACACATTTTATTATTTCAGTAGTTTGCATTATCCATGTTATATAATTATACAAAATAATTATCCATGTATCCAAGCTTATTTCGAGTAGACATATGTCACAGTATTATACAGGACGCTGTTAAAAATATCTTTATGATATACCCATTTATTATTTCAGTAGTTTTGCGTTATGAATTTTATATAATTATACAAAATAACGTTAAGTAATCGAAATAAAGCTTGAGTTTACGACACTTTATGAGGTCTTGAGCCCAAGACATTTTATGACGTTTTGAGACATAAGTTGTAAACATCTGTTTTTTTCTTCACAAAAAAAGCATTATTATTTATAATGCAATTCTGAGCATGTTTTAACTGTGAGATTATTTTTTTCCGCAAATTTGCAAAGGTCTAGTTTCAGCAACATGTAGATTTTATCGATTTTTCATGACGGCTACTTTCGGAGAAATTTGCAGATACACTCGTTATGTCAAATACGGGATATGTTAAACGTACACGCCGCCAAAACGGTAAAATATTGGACAGTCCCTTGGTATGAAAGACGACAGCTGCTTGAATGATATAAATAGATATTTAATAATGGTAATTAAAGTCCACAACGTTCAGCAAAATTTATCAATGGAAACATCATATTTGTATTTAAATGGTCAAATATATGATAAAAGCACAAAACTAACCGTTTTATTGGAGAGTGTAGGCTGTATTAAAATTTGTCTCAATATACTGACAACAATTAATTATACATCCCTGGTGAATATTGAGATATATTTAAGAATTTTGGAAAGTGGATGTGTGACGCAGATTGAGTCGATGTTGTACATATCGTTGCGTGAATAAAATTGCTGAGGGATAATGGTAAGATAATTTTGTAAGTGAAAGATGGTTATTAGGCTGTTGGCCTGAGCCAACCATATTGACAGTTGAAAAATAAGAAACAATTATTGAGGAAAACTACTTGATGTTGAGGGCTTGCAAACAAACTCCAATTTTCGGTGCAGTGTTAACTCAATGTTAAAGTAAATCATGAGATGGATGTATAATGTATGCGAAAATTATTGTATACATTAACGTGAACGTCAGAATCACCCGGTGTTAGAAGATATCACAGTGGGGTTAGGGATTTTGTTCCGCAAATAAGGGGTTGCTTAGAGATGAATATAATTGGTGAATTAATCTCTAACAATCCGGTTTTTTTAGGGGTTAATCTCAAACAATCTCGTCTTGGGGTTTTTAGGGATTTTTTGGGTTGAAAACGCATTATTTGGGATTGTTAGGGCTGAATAGGGATGCTAGCACTCTGCGCATGCGTACGTGTTAAAAGGCGGAGTTAAGAATGTGACCATTTACTTGTACTGCGCATGCGTAGGGCTGTAAAGGCGGAGTTATTATCGCGAGCTGAAACTCGCGACAATAACTCCGCCTTTTCAGCCCTACGCATGCGCATTACTTTAATGTATTAAAGCAAAGATCTATAAATAAACAAAGATTGGAAACATCTATTCGGACCAAAAGAAAATATCGGGTATTAGCGCAACGAAAACGAGATCAATATTACGTAACATCAATCGAGCAGCCGCTAGTCTCACTCTGTTGTCTGACGTTATAATTCGCTACTGCAGCGTGTCTGCCCGCTTGATTTTAATACACAACATTTCATTACTTCGCAAAATAGAACTGAAAACATTTGACACATGAAAATGTTTCGATATTTATAGCAGCGTTGATAAATTAAATATTATCAATTGCCTTAAACTTAATTATTTCTTTCTGTAAATAATGCATAAAGTATAAGTATGAAGGTGATATCAAAAACTATAGTCTATTACTTTATGCTTTTAACTTTGATATTTTCGCGGGTATTAAATAACAATACTTTGAAAGATTATAGGCCGAGTTAGACTATTTAAAAGTATATAAATACTTCTGATGTACATTTTAATGGTAATATAAAAATGTAAAAACTAAGATTTATTTTTATTTTTAAGACCCATTACTACTCAAAATCAACGACAATTTCGAAAAATATTCTAAATCTAAATTTTCGGACACCCCTTTTTTAGCCGAAATAATTATTTTGTGTGACTCTTTATTTTCGGACATACGGGTTTTCGTCCATAATGGACGACTCTTTATTTTCTGACAGTATATTTTACATCGCTATTTTACCATTTTTCGACCCTGTTTTCGTTATCTGATGACCCTACGATCATGTTGTTTTACAACGGGATTGAGGTCATAAAACCGAGGGCAAAGGAACATTTGCATTATTGGGTAAATAAACTTGTAAACCGGTAATACACAATGGTTTCGCCCGGAAGCATTGGAAATGATATTGTTAATGTTAAACACCATAATGGAACAACGGGATGACGTCAATTAGGGCCAATTATGATAATTTTAACAACTTTATTTTGAAAATAAGCGTTATGCCAATTACCGGGAGTAAAGCCAATTAACAGTTCAAGTATCTACTGTACAACTTATCAGAAAGATAACTGTGACAAATACTAAATGCTCTAAAGCACGTCTGATGCACACTATTGCAAGTTTTGCGAACAATTGAAGGTGTAAGACAACGACTAGGAACAAACACAGAATTCATAGTTTGCAAATTTTTATTCTATTGCATTAATGACAGGTTTATACTGGAGAATACCGGTACATCACATGCTCATCTTTCACATCGTTGGTCAAAATTCAGCCATGAAGTAACTTTCTGTAAAATTAATTAAGCATTTAAATTATTTCAAATGCGATGCAAACATATATAAATGTTATTTATACTATACGTCGTGGTATTGTACAAGCGCGTGCTATTAACGGTAGTCGTTGATACAATGGACGCTATTTCGGACACGTCATTTTTTCGACTCTAAATTTTCGGACACCGGTATTTTGTGAATATTTTTCGTATCTAAGTTTTCAACTAATTATATTTAGGTGTCCGAAAACATACAGTAATTACGATAATATAAAAAGCTATGGCCGAAAATATAATAATTTATATTAAACTGTTTTGGCGATGTTCTCTATATTTCCTAAACTGATATATTTCTTTATTAAATTTTCCAAATAAAGTGTAAATTTGAGATTAAACTATAAAACAGGAAACAAATATATTGATTTTGCTTTCTTTTTTTCGGATAAATAATATTTGCACGACAATAAACATTTTGAATACACATCTCTTCACGGGAGACCACGTCCCCAATGTTGATTAATTATGTTAGCTGTTATGTCTGTGACACCACATGTTTGCGCATGTACACGATAAGATGAATAAAATCTCGTCGCCGGGCGTGAACACCAAATAACGCTTATCTTTGTTTATTGATAGATCTTTGATCTTCATCACACCTTTTTACTGTCAACAATTGGTGTTAACAAACTGTTCAAAATTGTAACTTATGATCATTTAATGCAAATGGTGAGCAATTAATTACTTATGGTGAGTGAATTGTGAAAACAATAACCGTTATCAATTTTAAACGGTAGCAATTTAATTTCAGTACATGTTTATTTCATCATGTCCCTTTATAGAACTGATTTACACCGTTTTTTTTCTACAGCAACGTGATACTATTTGCTGCCTTTGTAGACAGCTACAGCGTACATCATTCAATATACATGTTCGCCGTGTTAAACCCTTGTTTTTAAAAGAGCGCGAAATTGTTGCTGTCGTTTGTCAATTTTAATCGCATGGAAAGCGTGCGTGTTGCAAAAGACCATGTGCTGTAACTAAATAAAGACGCGCAAATCAGTACATGTAGTATTTTAAAATGAAAAAAAAAATACACCGGAATATATGCAAACAATGGGAAAGTATTGATTTATTGAAACTTTAGACAAAAAATACGTTCGATTACGACTCATGCATTGCAGGAGATGTATTTTTAAAGAGCCAGACTTCGTCGTTTGGCAAGTACGTTGGAAAATTACCAGATACGGTCAATAGACGAAAATTAATTACACATGAAATGAAAATAAATGAAATTTAATTTTAAGCGAAAACTTTTCAATGTTTACTTAAATGTGGTTCGCTTGATAATTTAATACAATGCTCGTTGATACCAATGCATTTATGATAATAATTGTGTTGCACATTCTTTGTTAGTCTCACACACAAAGAGGCAGGTACAGGTTTCTCTACTGAATATCTGCTGAACTACTTCATTTAAATTGAGGAGTAGAAGTAGTAGTAGTAGTAGTAGTAGTAGTAGTAGTAGTAGTAGGAGTAGTAGTAGTAGTAGTAGTAGTAGTAGTAGTAGTAGTAGTAGTAGTAGTAGTAGTAGTAGTAGTAGTAGTAGTAGTAGTAGTAGTAGTAGTAGTAGTAGTAGTAGTAGTAGTAG
>VMBQ01009583.1:0-26453 GCA_007657795.1 Dreissena rostriformis
AAACTGTTCGTAAAATCTAGTTTAGACGGAAAGTATCGTACCTGATTAATTACACTGTGCGAACTGCACAGTCTTATCTGGGACGGCACTTTATGCATATGAATTAAGTCCTGTTTCACCAAGAGAGGCTCATATTATGGTAAAATGTACATTATTTTTTATATTTTAAGGAGCATCCACCAAAAGATCAAAACAGCTCGATTTATGATGCCCAGACAGTATACACACCTGACAATAAAAAGAGGCAACTTCCTATTATCAATTGAGCGTTAAAAATATATGACACATGCTATGTATTCGCTTGTCCAGGGACTTCGACCACGTGTCATTATGTGTCGTCTGGTCTGACAGATAACTGAGACGGGTAAAAAGCTTTCACATTTCTGCGTTACTAGACGTACGATGTAGGAACGCTCTCGCTCTGACACGAGTATGCCAGAAGAGATCGCATTATGGAATATGTCTGTTAGATAGCGGACATTAAAAGAACATGGTCAGATTTTGAGAAAAGTTTCCCAAAATAAAAGAATACTGTATGTTATAAATTTAAGAGTGGATTAACAAGGTGAAAATAAAGATATAATATGAATACCAAAGCATTGTGTATGTATTTTGATAGCAGTTCTATCGCTGTTTTTCGACTGAATTCAGAAGTCACAAAATATACAAAATCAATACTCAGATATCTGAATGAATGACGCGTTAGCACTCTTGCATCGATATCTGATACAGAATGACTCAGACGTTGGAATGCTAGTCTATCATACTCAGCGCAGGAATTTGACTGGTTTTAATAATATTATTGTAAAAATTTCGGTCAATTAGGGTCAATTAAATCTCAATCTTAAGAATATCTAGACCAAGTACGATTCTGATTTGTGGCGTGTTCTGAGAAAACTGGGCAAAATGCAGTCGGCACAGGCTAATCCGGGACGACACTTTCCGCCTTAACTGGATTTTCCCTAAAAAGAGACATCATTTAAACGAAAAATTCCATAAAAGCCGAAATTGTCGTCCCTGATTAGCCTGTGCGAACTGCACAGGCTAATCTGGGATGACAATTTACGCACAAGCATTTTGCCCAGTTTTCTCAGAACACGACACATTTAGGTGAAGTTAAACACTAGATCACCAGGTCAAAGCTTTATAGAAATACAACTGGTAAAAACTCTTGAAGCAACATTTAAAACTCAATATTGATGAAACTTAGTCAGAATGTTTATCATGACAATATCTAGGCCAAGTTTGAGTCGGTATCAAGTGAGGTAACAACTTGGTAACCAGATAAATCCAATAAAAAACCTTATAAATACTCGAATTGGGGCATCTCATTAACTCTCTGTGATCAAAATCTTGCTCTTTGTGAGGTACCTTATTCAAATTAAACACTTGTTCATGAAGAGCTGATGTTCCAAATGTAAATGAATTGTTTGAAATGTTCGCACAAACAGCTCAAACCTGAAATGCAAAAAGGACATAACATTTAAGGATGAGTGATTCTAGTAAATCTTATTATTAGCAAATATTTACACGAATCGATAGTAAGATATTGATATGGCAAATATATCATGTAATCTCGTCGGTTCAGTTTTGAGAAAAAAAGTGACTACCGGAAAAATTGTTAAGTGTATATATCGGAAAAAGCGCCGTTTGTTTCACAAGTATGCATGCTCAAAATCTGATTGGCGAAAATGTTGCAACCAATAATAGTAAATACGAAATATGTACTTTTTAACAACTCCTCATACACTTGCGAAATCTCTAAACGTTGCTTACATTACAGCTATTGATTGTTTAAGGCCATGTACTCGATACGAGTAACCTCAAATACAAATGATAAATCAAACCATTATGAATATTAAAGGAAAAAAATACATTTAAAGGAGCGAAGTAGCACGAAATAAATATTCTAAGTAAAGTATAGGTTTAAATTGCCAAATGCGGTGCCGCTTACATTTATAGATACCTTGTTTTGATTTATTAGCGAAATTTATAGTGTAAATATTTAAGCAAGACACACACGTATGTAACTAAGGCCACGCTGTTTTCCTAACATTACACGTGTGGAATGGTTAGTTGAGATAATTTGAGCATCGTTATATGAAAAATTGGCAAAATGCATGTACGTATATAGTGTCGTTCCAGATTAGCCCGTGCTATCAATGCATGCTTCTTAGGGATAACACTTTCCGCCTAAACATGATTTTCAGTTAGAAGAAACTTCCTTTAAAAGAAAACAAGAGATGTGTTTGTCAGAAACACAATGCCCCCTACTGCGCCACTTTGAAGTAAAATTTCTATTTATCATTTGGCAGGTATAGAAATTATCTCCCTTTAAAGCTTGTAAATACCCTTGGATTTTGTTTTTTTGACCTTTGACCTTGAATGATGACCTCTACCTTTCACCACTCAAAACGTGCAGCTGAATGAGATACATATGCATGCCAAATATCAAGTTGCTATCGTCAATATTGCAAAAGTTATGGCCAATGTTAAAGTTTTCGGACGGACGCACAGGCTTACAGACAGACAGACAGACTGACGGACAGTTAAACTGCTATATGCCCCCCTACCGGAGACATAAAAATCAATAAAGCGCACAGTGTCATCCCTGATTAGCCTGTGCGGACTGCAATGATAATCTGGGATGATACGTTATGCATATGAATTCAACCAAGTTTTCATATAACGAGGCTCACTTGTTTTTGACGATTTATGACCTTTATTACTCGTATGACATATTATTAAACACAACTAAATCTATAAACATGTATTTGTCGGAAAAGAAACCATCGACCATGGCATTAAACATGTGTAGTTATTATTTTGAGAACGCTGCATAAGATCGGCATGTGTTACCACATTTGTTAAGAGGCTCATGATGTAGGAAAATGTGTATTGAGTCAAGTGCAACGAAGTATTGGCGTAATTGAACATAGTAACATGGTAACATAATACGCGGTGGCCGATTCACAAAAGTTGTGCATGCCTAAATACATGTTGAACCGTGTGTATGGTGGGGTGGTCGGGTGATATCTATTGCTGCAGAAGGATATTAAAAAAATTATCTACAAACATGGGTTATTGTTAGGTGATCATTACATATTTGCAAACGTGCTGAATTCACATATTGGCTAAGAGAGGTGCTTGCCTTTCGTTCGGCTGTTTATCCTCTCCCTTCTACTGCTGATGATTCTATAGGCCTTTCCAAAAACGAGTTGAACTCCCTTAGCAATTTCCTCCAATTATTGCTTAAAAAAGTAATTACCCACAATTCATATTCAACCTCCGGGGACATTTGTTTAGACGTTCATTTCAAGCATGTGGATATCGCTTAAAGCACGTAGAATTTTAATTTATATAACATTATTTCTTATTAAAATGTTAGAATTATTTGACGTGTAATATAAAATGGTAACACAATCCATTTTGAACCATATTTAGTCGTTTGCGTGATTGTTAAGGAGGATAAAAAATAACACAAATAAAGCTTACTTCCAATTCTAGTACTGTTGGTTTGTTGAAATATGGCACCAAATAATCGATAACCACAAGTCTGTAATTATACGTATTGTTATAAGTCACAACCCACATTGGTAGAGTACAATACCGCTGATCTGATGCATGTACGCGAAACAGATAACGATAATGATTTGCATGTGGTACCTACCGGTTCAATTGAACATATTTATTGACATAAAAGAAAGAACAACCGTATTTTGTTTTAAAGCTCAGCGTTAAATAAATCAACAATTCGGAACAAATGTAAGGCATTTTTCTACGTCTATTGATACTTCCTATGCTATAACTGGTATTTTATGACAATGCTTTCTACTACCATCATATGTTACAGCAGGTGTTCCTGTAAAGTCAATTATTTTGCCGTAACTAAACAATGTAATCAGGTTCACAATACAAACAGGATATAATTACGAACAATATATGCCAGATTGTCTCGCTAGATACTAGACTAACATACCGGTCACAAACACGTATGTATGTATGTATTCAACTGTCATTTTATCGGAAGTTTACTCTTCTGAGTCTATCTCCGTTCGTTCAAGTGATGCGACAGTAGTATCGTTGTTTTATTGATAAACACTGCTAATGAAACTTATGAGACCACGAAACCTTGCGTGACTTTATAACGGATAGGGAAGTTTCTTCAATACATTGCGCATATGGCATTAGAGCCTTTTTCGAATGCCGCGGCACATAACATGGTTCCAGAAATAAGGCCTTGATCAAAACAATAGCGGCTATGAGCTGCTGTCAGTTTGACAAATAGCAACACAAGTCACAAAAAAGACAGAGACGGTCGCTTCTGTTCTAAACCGAAAGATCCCAAAGTANTATGCCAGATTGTCTCGCTAGATACTAGACTAACATACCGGTCACAAACACGTATGTATGTATTCAACTGTCATTTTATCGGAAGTTTACTCTTCTGAGTTTATCTCCGTTCGTTGAAGTGATGCGACAGTAGTATCGTTGTTTTATTGATAAACACTGCTAATGAAACTTGCTAATGAGACCACGAAACCTTGCGTGACTTTATAACGGATAGGGAAGTTTCTTCAATACATTGCGCGGAGCTACTATAGCGCATATGGCATTAGAGCCTTTTTCGAATGCCGCGGCACATAACATGGTTCCAGAAATAAGGCCTTGATCAAATACAATAACGGCTATGAGCGGCTGTCAGTTGGACAAATAGCAACACAAGTCACAAAAAAGACAGAGACGGTCGCTTCTGTTCAAAACCGAAAGATCCCAAAGTAATAGCGTGTTTTTTAGGTCTGTATGAAATGCTCACCATTCTAATATTATTCAGAAACTTGAAAACGCATCGAAAAAATGTCACTTTAGAGTCCGATAAAACACGACACCTGATTTTCAACTTTTTACATTGCAAACCATTTCATCTTTTTTGACAGGGACTTATATGTGTCGAAACATGTCGATATTGTACACATGACCGGTGAACTGGAAATTAACTTGAATGAAGCATAGCAGAAACTTAGTTAAATTGATATACTTTTGTTTTTTAAAAATAGCATTATAGTACATACAAATGGCACTATCAGTTAAACGTAAATGTGTTTGTTGTTCATTTTATTGACATATGAGTCACGTGACTGATCTATTGTTATATTCATGTATTGTGTTTTGTATAGTCATAGACGTGGTTACAGCTGGAGAGATTCGCCCAGAACCGAGACGCCAATATCGCGTTGTATGGCATATTCGTGTTGGTATTGAAATACAGTAATTGCACATCCGATTTCCCTTCCCAGATGGTACAGCATAGGCGCGGATGCCTATTGGGGAGTTAATTAAGTGACTGCAACATATGTCGGCGCATATTCTATACGTTCTTGGTAAACCGGGCTTAATGCATCTGCATACAGTTTCGTCCCGGTTTAACCTTTGCAGTTTCTCAGAAAAGGCTAATCGGGGAAGATACTTTTCTCTTCCATTGACTATTTGTTTGAAGAAGGTCTCTTCTAAACGAAATCCAGTGTATGCGAAAAGTATTGTCCTTGATTAGCTTGTGCGGACTGCACAAGCATTAAGCCCAGTTTTCACAGAACGCGGCTCAATTCATCAAAAGGCAAAATCCCAAACGATAACGCTGGTTCTAGTACCGCCGGATATTTGCACATTTAGGCCACAGTGTTAGTTTACATGATAAAACGTATTACAAAAGTATAGCATGATTGCTTAGTTTGTCACGTTCAATATTTATTCTATTAAATTTCCATTGATTACTTAGTATAAACTCGTATAGGGGAGATTAATAACCAGCCAATATGCTCAAATAGATTTAATGTTTAAACTGACCATAGCAACTGAAGCCTGTACAAACTCTGTAATAAAGGCCATATATTCAACACATGCAGTCGTTCTGTCAAATATGAGCCTCGCTCTGGTAAAACCGGGCTTAATGCATGTGTCTAAAGTGTCGTCCCAGATTAACCTTTGCAGTCCGCACAGGCTAACCAGGGACAACACTTTCCGCTTTATTGATGTTTTCGTTTAAATGAAGTCTATTCTCAGTTAACAATCCAGTTAAGGCGGAGAGTATCGTCCCTGGTTAGCCTGTCCGACTATCTGGGACAGTGCGAACACAGAGTGATAGAGCAGATAGGGGTGACCCAGTTATTAATTTCACCAGTCGGCAGACAGTGGCGTGACTTAACTCTAATTTAATAAATCGAAGTTTGTCATAATCTAACGTTGTCAAGCCCGAAGCACAAACACTGACAAATAAAGCTTTCTTGCTTGGATGAGATTTCGCAATGTACAACACATTTGTTTATAATAACTGACTTGTAACATAACCTGTTGAAGATCATGGTTACTGTTTTGACATAGAAGCCATATTGGCAACTTTGAATAACATAAAAGAGTGCATTGAAACGATACTCTACACTTAACAGACCTGAACTAGTTTCAGCGTAAACGAAATTACATCGATAAAATCTACTAATCCTTCAATATTTCAATAAGTACTTCTTAACCGACACCTAAATCTGAATGAAATGTTTAATTTGTAGGGTAATTTTGACAATTTTTACAGCCATAAGATCAATGAAACGACATTCACATGTACATTTCATTGTGGTCGTCGCACAATGTAAACTAACAGTTAACACTTCTAAAATATTAACCGTGCGTTGTAATTCGCAAAATACGACGATTGTGGTGAAAAAGAAAAGCACTATTGAACCGCATTCTGGGAAAACTGGGATTAATTCATATATGCGTTATAAAGTCATCTCAGATAAGCATGTGCAGTCCGCATATGTTAATCAGGGACGACACTTTTTATTTATTTACAAGCGCGAATTTAACGGTACACTGATTCAGCCATTACCGGATCGCTTAGGTCTTTACCGGATTACATTTGTTGCGTGTTATTACTTGAAATTTGACCCAGCATTTGTAAAAAAATATTGCAAATTATAGATGTGTACATTTCCATAAAGGAAATTCATTTCTGCGTTTAAAAAGACCGAGTTCGTAGAAATCGCTGAACAATTGATGAAGAAATGGCTGTTCAAAGCGATGCACCCTCTATTCGGTTCATTTTGAGTTGAATACCTTGTTATATATATAGTTTGATAGTGAAAAATATGTTTTCAGAGAAATCGATTCTTCGTTATAATTTGTTTATTTTTCATTCAAAATGATGTTTTTACTAAATAATATCATAGCCACACGCTAACCACATGTGTATTGGACAACTTCAATTCAGTTTATATTTAGTTTGAGACAATCCCCACATTCCTGAATATGGGTCACCATGCACATGTCCGTTATTCACTAAATGATTTAGTTGCAGCTTTCATGCTTATTTTATATGGTACGCATCAATTTGGTTTCTGAGCATTCTTACTTTTGTTAAGGACACTTTATACTAAAATATTACATCAATGAACATTATGTTTACCAAACAAAATCTGCAAAATTCAAGAAACCATACGTCTACACTTTTCGTTTCGTCACAAAAACATAACGCGACCCTGTTTTGCTTTCGACTGTAGTTGTCCATTAATACACGTATTCTAGTGTTTGTTTTAGATTTTGGCCCGCCAGATATTCTATGACGGTTGTAGTGGCCCGTAATCGCGACTACTGAACCGTAACACAATTCATGCACGCGGGACATTGCTACAGCCGGTCCCATTAAGACAATGTGCATTCAACACCAGTAACATCACTCAATATCGCTTAACTGTCAAATGACTACAACAGCAAGCATGTACGTACCTGTCCGTGCTGAATATTCCTGCAACAAATTCCTGCAAAGAAATCGGTACATCCGAGAACTGTTAAATCCACTGGCACTCATTGTGTTAAATTCCGACTTCTCGCGCCGACACACGGATTTTCAAATGCTAGAATCAGCAGACGATTTATCGCATAAATACTGAGAATTCCGGAGATAGTGAGACGCGGAAGGATCTCATAAACTTCGAAATACACACACAAGATAGTCAATGTATCACGAGTGTTAAGTACTATGTTATCGTGGACAGATACTTATTTTTCCACGAGCGTGTTTTATTTTGATTCCACGCTCGGATTAACTTGACTTGCGTTCAATAATAAGAGGTATCCATTTACACTACACTAATCGTATACGCACAGTAATTTTATAAACGTGTTGAATGGTTTAAGAAGTCAGCAATTTCAACGAATTGGGAATTTCACGCGTTTAAACGAGTTAACTTTGAGTGAAAACGTACATGGTCTACTTCTATTTCAGTTCCCAATACGCGTTTCAGTCCCGGTAGATCTTTAATGCACGTACTTTCCAATTGAAAATATAATTTTGAAGTCGTTTCGATGTGAACTCTACTACACTGCCGTTCTTGGATTTGATTGATGTGTCTGTCTTGTACCACTGTAAACCTTTCAGCCTTACTTTGTTCAGTCCGCTCGATATTCTCGATAATTGATCTGAATCCTAGCGCCAGGCTAATTTAAATTCTTCATTTGTATTGGAACTGAAATAACCATTCATAGTACTGCAGCTGTGTGTTATATTTATACTACGTTCCTATAATAGAGTTTACTCATTGCAGGCACTTAATCAATACTGAGCCTATTAATAACTAACTTCCAGAGCTTAATTTATCATTACTCGAATGTATTTTACACTGTCAACATATCTGGCAATTAATTTGGCTATTTATTTTTTTACCTTCCTTAACAAAAACATTCCAGAAAAACTAATATTACAACGGCAAGTTGGTTTCCAAACATCAGAACTACAATCCGGGTTGGTTATACACTTTAACTCTTCAACAATATTGAACCTATTCTATACAACACGGAAGTAATATTTTAAAGCCGCAATCACTACACACTCCACACTATCGCGATATCAGGCTCTGCCGCTCACATACTTCCGATTCATCTCCAGAGGCAAGACGGCTCATGAATAATACAACACACTGTTGATTCCATGATTCATCATCGCCTCCTATAAAAACAAGGCTTTACGCAGAAGATATAAATGTGCCTTGCTCTGGGAAAACGGGGCTAAATGTATGAGCGTAAAGTGTCGTGCCATGTTAGCCTGTGCAGTCCGCACAGACTAATCAGGGACGACACTCTCCGTTTTTATAATAGTTTTTGTTAAAAGAAAGTATCTTCTTAGCAAAAATCCAGTTTAGGCGGAAAGTGTCGTCCCTGATCAGCCTGTGAGGACTAGCCTGTGTGGACTGCACAGGCTTATCTGGGACGACACTTGACGCGCATGGATTAAACCACCTTTTCACATAGCGCGATTCATATAATTGATAACCAAGACCCTCCGGAAGGTAATAACGGATACAGCGCAGCTTGAGGCGTCCCTCGGATTTTTGCATATTTCCGCCACGTATTGATATAGCGGTTGCTAATGTTTAAATTTTAAGATAATACCAGCAAACCCTAGTCTACATGTTAAGTAAACAATCATCAAGGTGTGTCAACGAAAACACTTTTGAGGCCTATTAGCAAGTTTTATATGAGTCTCGCTCTGGGAAAACGGGACTTAATACAGTGCGCACAGGCTTATCACGGACGACACTTTCCGCTCTTATGGTATTTTTCGTGTAAAGGAAGTCTCTTCTAAGCAAAAAACTAGTTTAAGCTTAGAATGTCGTCCCTGATAAGCCTGTGAGGACTGCAGAGGCTAATCTGGGACGACACTTAACGCAGTTGCATTAAGCCCTGTTTTTCCAGAGCGATGAATTATTATGTTTTAACACGTACGATGGAAATCGGGAAGTGAGAAAGTTGTATTTGCACATTAACATGTTTTTGAGAAGTTTGCGTTTGACGAGAGAGATCGATTTCATTGATCGGAGGGCACCATATCTGAACAAAACACCAAACAAACAAATCGTTCGCAAATAGCCGCCATTTAGATAAACTTATATCCACGACACTTCCAACAAAAGTGTGTACGATTTGTTTCGTCAGCGTTAGTTTTATTATGTGCCCATATGCCAATACAGAAAGCAAACTATGTTCGTTTAAATCTTAAAACAAACTTATTTGGATTGACTAACTGGATTTCATTCGGTGCTTATTTAACTGTTCAAAGAATTATGATGTAGCAATATCCCGATTGAGTGGTTGACCATAAGGATATTATAAGAAATTACTTAATACACGAATTTCCTATCCGAAACAAAGGACTTATCTGCAGGCGACAAATCCACACGGTTACTCGTATTTTCCTTGTGGTGTGTCATTATTCAGGGGAAATAATACAGAATACAAATTATATAAAATAATGCATGAGTTACGTTCCCGAATATACTTGGGGTAAATATGCATTGAGATTCGTTTCGGAATTTAAAATAGCATTGAACAAAAACCATCACCTGAACGAGCATCTATAAGAAAATGAATGCTCAAAATCAGTCAAACTTGCAGGGCCTGTAAGCCTTATTGCACCCAATGGTGTATCTATAAACGAGTTAGGTATGGGTGGTGTAGGCTCGATGTTGGACAATTCTCGTTAGAGTGTGAGGCAGAAGCGGCGAAATAAGACATTTTATTTGGGTATGATGTGCTTATATCGAGAAATAATGGTCGTGCTTACATTTTATTGAGTAGATCTATGTTAGTTTGGAATGGCGTCGAAATCGGTAAACCTGTAAGGAATAGATGTGGCGTGTTCTGAGAAAACTGGGCAAAATGCTTGTGCGTAAATTGCCATCCCAGATTAGCCTGTGCAGTTCGCACAGGCTAATCCGGGACGACACTTTCCGCCTAAACTGGATTTTCGCTAAGAAGAGACATCATATTAACGAAAAATTCCATAAAAGCGGAAATTGTCGTCCCTGATTAGCCTGTGCGGACTGCACAGGCTAATCTGGGATGACAATTTACGCACAAGCATTTTGCCCATTTTTTTTTTTAGACCACGACACATATTGGTAGCTTACGATGGTACAATACGCGGAAGGGCGGAGTTGGTGACTGACGTGTTTGTAGAAAGGCAGGAAAGTGGCGACAAAAGAGTGTGGGATTGTGTTATCTAATCAACAGAATCATTTAATGATAGACACCAACTGTTTAGGGTGGCAACACTTGTGAATTTGAATACGAAACCCGCGTGTTGAATCCGTTCTCATTAGAAGACTAAGTACGCTCATATGACAAGCTGAAGAAGTTGACAGCATTGTTTCCGATGCTGAATCTGAGCGTAACATTGGCATTGGCATAAGAGAGAGATCACCTGCTTGCTTTATATAGAATATCAACATTATCAAAAGATAGCAAGCAACACAGAGCAGTAGCTGGTCTGTTGAAGAAGTATAACGATGTTAGCAGAAGGAGATATACGCTTAACATATGTCGCTGAACACTTTAGTCTTAATTGAAACCGCAAATGCTGCAGCAATAAAGCAGATACCACGATGGCTTACCTTGCTGAAGAGAGGAAGACCATAGGGGAGTTGCTAGAAAAAGTGGTTATTAGGTAAATCACCTCTCCATGGGCATCTCCAATCATGAAGGTACGAAAAAATCAGGAGTAATTTGTTGTGTGTGGACCACAGGCAACTTAATTCGTTTGTTAAACATGATGCCTTTCCGTTGCCCCGTGTTCAAGATTGAGGCGTTTTCATGGCTTTTCTCTGCATACAATCATAATACACGACACTGTTTATGTAATCCGCTTTACGTCCGGTACAACGTTTCTGATCCCACTAACGAAACGAACATATTCAAGAATGAAAATGGCAGCATTTGAAGAAAATTTAAAAATGAGTATTAATATTTTGTATTTTTCAGTCTTTTGCATTGTCATGACTATTGTGTAAACATTCACTGACGTCAGAATTCAAGTAAAACAACACACAACAAAAATTAAAAAGAAAACTTGCTTTTCATTGAATTTTCGCTATGCACTGACAAGTTTGCTTTGTACTGACATATTTCAGAGGCGTTTTCATGACAACTGTAAGAGGGGTAGTGTACCAATGGTAGAAGGAATGTTATAGAGCGATGAGCATAACACGCATACAGAAATGTCGATTTTCCCTAAGCATTTTTACTTTTAAAATCGGACATGATCAGGTGTAGTTATTCTGACTCAAATCCTCTACATCACGACAATGGCATTGAATGTGGAGACAAACATTACATAAATGTAACTCTTATATAGTCTTTTTTCTGCAATTTGGTTGAAAAGGCAGATTTTAATTTTAGCCAATTACAATTGAAATTTTGCATGAATAATTCAATTAAATTTTTGTAGTTTAAACCAAAAGATAGCATTTCTGGATAAACTTAAGTTTTATCATTATATTCATGCCATTGTATATAATTGTCAGAGATCATTCAAAGAAGGACGGCTAATAACAAAACCGCACTTACAAAAATGGAACCATAAGCAGAAATTAGGATGCAGCGCCACGAGAAACGCAACTTTTTTTTGCTCTGCCAATTCCAAAATTGAAACGGTCTGTAAGTAGTATATGTTTGACCTTACAACACAATGAACATCGAACAATGTATTATTATTATTTTTAATTTTACTGTAATCTATTAGGATTTACTTATTACGCAACAGTAATGGATTACTGCCTATTGTATTTGGCTTTTAAAATTGGGAAGATAGGCCTTCACTGTTGCTGTTTTCAAATATAATGTATAATAAGCTTGTACCTAAAGAACACGACATGTTAACGATGCTATGGAATTCCTAATATTAAATATACTATAATGTTCGTGCTTATAAATAATGCTTCGTATCGTTTATGTTGATAAGACAAGTCCGAGAATTTCTGGCAAGAGCCTATAAGGTTTAAACTTAAGTTTTAGTTGCAAATTTAAATACGATTTGCTTTTATTAAATGAACTTGTTTTTTTGTGTGTTTATTTTTCTGTAACCCGATAGAAAAAGTTGTGGATTCGATTCAGGCTTGATTTTAAAGTTTTCAGTGTGAGTTTAAACCAGATATAATGCATGCGATATTGTGGCAAAATGTCATAATTGGTACGGAGAGAGTCAAACTAACTGAAGTTACTCCCCATTATTTGTGGAAGTGAATGCACTATTGGCTTAATTGTTTACCCAGCATGGGTATTCACGTGTATCTTTGACTTTTGCATCTAGAACACGTATGAAAATACAGACATTAAACCTTTAGTATTGAAAAAACCCATTTTACAAATCATTACATTGCTTTTGCTACACACATTTACATAATACCACCAAAATATGATATAATTTCAATATATACATTTACACTAGACCAGCATCCGAATGATATATTCAATACATAAATTTACATTAGAGTCATATACATATGATATATGCAATACATTAATTTACATTAGAATCACAGATATATGATATATTCAATACGTTAATTTACATTAGAATCACATCCATTTGATATATTCAATACATTAATTTACATTAGAGTCACATCCATATGATATATGCAATACATTAATTTACATAAGAGTCACAGACATAAGATATATTCAATACATTAATTGACATAAGAGTCACATCCATATGATATATCAAATACAATAATTTACATTAGAGTAACACCCATATGGTATATTCAATACATCAATTTACACTAGACTAGCATCCGTAGGCATTATCCAATACATTAATTTACATTAGTCACATCCATATGCTATATTCAATGCATTAATTCACATTAGAGTCACGTCCATATTATATATCCAATACACCAATTTACATTGGAGTTATATCCATATGATATATTCAATACATAAATTAACATCACACCAGCATCCATATGATATATCCAATACATTAATTTACATAAGAGTAACATCCGTATGATATGTTCTATTCATTAATTTACTTTAGAGTCACATCCATATGATACATCCAATACAATAATTTACATTAGCGTACCACCCACATGATAAATTCAATACATACATTTACATTAGACCAGCATCCATATGATATATTCAATACATTAATTTACATTAGAGTCATATACATATGATATATCCAATACATTAATTTACATTAGAGTCATATCCATATGATATATTCAATACATTTATTAACATTAGAGTATCATCCATACTATATGTTCAATACATAACTTTGCATCCGCATGATATATCCAAAACATTAATTTACATTAGAGTCATATCCATATGATATATTCAATACATTAATTAACATTAGAGTCATATCCGCATGATATATCCAATACATTAATTTATATTAGACCAGCATCCGTATGATATAGCAAATACATTCATTTACATTAGAGGCACATCCATATGATATATTCAATACATAGATTTACAAAAGACCGTCATATGATAATTTTGACAAAACACCTAATTAGTGTTGAGCGCCGCACTTAATTGCGGCGGATGATATGAAACTGTATGTGTATTGTGCCATTGGTCGGAGGATCATTGTTGTATTTATATATTTTAACAACTCTGGTCGAAATAACTAAAGTTAAATATTTCTTGTGAAATTGAAAATAAAGCGTTTGTCCACATTCATGGATTTTTTCTTTACCGACTTCCAAATTACAATTTCTTTTATATTTAAGTTGTCACCAACGTCCATTTGTTAAGGACATTTGGTCAAAATCAATCTCTGTGTGTTCTTGCTTATTAAAATAGGAGCTTAGGTTTATTCAATTTTTTTTGGTATAATAATGTATCTATGGTATATTACAGATGTACTTTCCTAATTGGATCTATTGTTCATAAGTTTGTAATAGGCGCAATGCCCTCATTTGACTAATGTTATTCATATCTCAAATAACAATGTGTACGCTCTTAGATCCACCACCCACACTAATATATAATCTATTCCGTTTAGAACAAATTATGTAAATCGAGCGTTTTCGTTTCGTGTACGAACCGCATGGATTTTTTTCTATGTTAATACTTTGTTGTGATGTGTCTGATGTGATTTATTTTGAAAGATTGATTTTTGTATCATATATTGCATATTTTGTATTATCATCATCATCGTCATCATCATCTTCGTCCTCGTCGTCCTCGTCGTCGTCCACGTCGTCCACGTCGTCGGAATTGATAAGGAAGTTATTATGACATTTGACTGTATAGTTTATTTTTTCCCCTTGTATGTTCGCATGCATGTTTCAAAATATATACCTGTGTTATGTTACTTAAGACCACATTGTAAAAAANCATTAATTTGAAGTAATATCCATTTATGTAATAATTTAAACTTTGATCTTTGTCGACAATTCTGTCAGATTGTAGTTAAGAGTAGCTCTTATCATGAATACAATTAAGTTATTTTAAGACATTCTTTAAATCGCAATATTTTACTGAAACCACATATTGTGTTAACGGGCTTGCAACCTTCACGCATAGATTTAACTACTTCAGACTTTTCCTCACCTTATTATGTCGCCATTACAAACCAACTATTGAAGATTGATGCTTATTATGTATGGTTAATAAATAATAATTTCAGTAGAAACACTTTCGGATTTTAACTTCAAGGCAACACACTGACAATCCTTCCATATTTGGCAATATTGTACTTTTAATTGCAGAGGTTAACGCTAGGAAGGTCACCTCTGAGACAATGTCAGACTTTGACAAACATGATTTCGACCGGTTCTAATGAAATATGTAATTCTTGGTATACAACAACGAAACAATTATATAAAAGATCAATTACTTTTTTTTTCATAAAACTCGCATCGAATAACCTAAACGTTTACATGCTGCATTAAACGTTCGAATAAATATTCTTGGCATACAACAACGAAACACTTGTTGAAAATATCAATTACTTTTTATTTAATAAAACTCGCATCGAATAACTTAAACTTAAACCTGCTGCATTCAAAGTTCGAATAAATAAGGAATAGAAAATGGAAGAAGATGTTATCCGTATACGTATTTTGTGTAATAGTCTTATATTCATCAAGTCATTGAAACCTCGTGTGCTTTAGACACGGAAATTTGTAACCGTCAAACGGTGCGCACGGTACGTTTCTCAGGAGGATTTCAATCGCATCTACGAGATCTTTCAAAACCTGCAATCCAGGAATGGTGAACAGATGCTCATCAAGTGGATAGGACACGTATGCGGTTAGTTCATCCTTGCCCGCTTGTGTTTGAGGCCCAATCATTAATCCGAAGACGTCCGCCTTTTTTCGCAGATTTGCCGCGGCCGCTTTTGCGTTTCCTCCGCAGTTCGAATGTCCGTCAGTTAAAATGAGCACTTCCTGTTTGACATCACCCGAAGTGCGCATGCCTAAAGTTGGGAGAAATATATGTTTTTAAATTGGGTGTCAGCCGCTTATGTGAAAAAAAATATTGGTAACCGTTCAGTGATTTTTGACGAACTGTGCTTGCTTCGACAATTGCTTTTATAATAAATGAATTAGTAATTCAACTACAATTTCTGCAATTATGTCAAGTTTATGAAAGTGCTAATGATCTAGATAACACCAAAAGCATTATAATTAAGGAACAATATATATTAAAAAAAATATAATTGCAATTCACACCAGCCAATGTTTAATTTGCAAACGCACATTTGCACTCAATAAGGGGATACAACGTACTGGACTTTCAGTCGAAGAGTAAGAGTAAAAACATTGGTTAACGATATTTTAGAAAAAGTATTGAACGCTTATCTTCTAGCTTTGACTCTAAGCAAATATTAAATTCAGATTCTGACAACGACCTATATAATTTTATCTTCTGGTGAAATTTCTGGTAGTTTGTGTTGAGTATTGAAATAAAGACATATCATTGTTTAAATCCGTAAATAACTTATAAACTACCTGTTAATTGCTACTTTTGGTGTGTGGAATGCCTATGTTAAGTTTTGAAATATAAGTGTGATCAGATCTTATATCACTGCTTGGCACTGGGTTCTGTTTATGATAAGAATGCTCAATAACATATATTGCTAAATAATGTATGTGATAACTCGATTAACATATTTAAACTGTTTCCATAACGTGTAATCCCATTGAAAACAAAGAAGCATATATCCACAATACCTTTAGCCGTTGTGAACATGTTGTTATAGGCGTAGTTGAACGCGGTTGCTGTGCACGTCATCCCTCCCGTGTAGACCATTGACATGACCCCCTGTTGCACAAGGTTCGTTGACGGCTTGGCGTCGAAATCAAAGATCTCCTTGACGGTTGACGAGTACTGCAGCAGAGCGGCTCTTTGGTATTGCCTCTGAAAATCATTTTAATCCTAATTTAACCATCGCTATAAACGAATATCTATGCGTTTTTTGGCATATTATGTTTTAAACAAAAAGCATTGTCAAATGCTCTCAGTTTCATTTGCGTTTTAAGTAACAGTGGATTAACAATACATCTTATTTTCAGACATTAGCTCTGACAACACGCCTATTTTTTTTACATGATTATATTATATATTAATTTATTTACAAATTCTATTCTGTTTGAAACACTCTAAAATTACCTAAAATAATTATCGGACAATTTTAAAACATTTTTGGCCTTAGCCGGGTTTTGTACCCGTGTCCTTAAGAAAAACAACTACTGCGCTTCGACAAGATCATTCAAACATTTATACTTGTTTTTGATTGGTGATTACCCATAAGGCAAACATGTTATGTGTTTCCACTAACATCGAAAACTAATTGCTATGTATGTCGACGTTTCTTATTTGTTTTACGATTCCCCACTTTAAAAGCCATGATTTGCCGAAATATTTCAAATCTATATTATACATCCTAATTTTGTGTCATTTTCATTGTCAAAGCGAATATTATATTTTATATTAACAAAGCGAATATTATGGGTTGAAGCTTAATATATCGCACACTTTATTGTAAATATTCAGTGAATATGATCGTAATATTAAAGGCATGATTGTTATATAGAGTTTTAATTAAATGAATGTCTTGTTATCCTTATCACGTCGGTCTTATTCACGATTTTGGCGCATGTGAATGAGGTATTTTTGTCACCTGCTCATATGGTTGCCTCGAAAAGTGTTTTTGAAAAGGGTAATGTTGTCAATCAGTCAGGTCTTATTAGATCTCTCATTTGTCAAGTTGAAGACGCGGATGTACTGGTGCATGCGAACATTCGAACCACAATCACATTTACAAATATCAGTTGTGTTTCGAATAACTGACATACATGTAAAGCTTACATTGAATGGGTCAGGTATCGGACACAGCATACCAAGGAGACGCGACAGTTGCGTCTTGGGGGTGGCGAAACCCCCGGATGTTATACTTCCGGATGCGTCAACTATGACCAGCAAATCGCGGAGCTTACCGACCGCTGTTCCGTTCTTGAGACGGTTCTGTTTCATGAAGTTGTTGACAAAAGCAGCAGCTGTTAATTGGACCGTCGGTTTCAGGGCTGTGGGAGACATATTATTCCATGAGTCTATGACGAGCCATTTAAGTAAAATATAAGAAAGCAAGTCGATATAGATAGAACGAGATATGGTGATTTGAGCAAAACAACCTTTTCAAGAGCATGGACATACACATATGATATACAGATTGTTGTAGTGATATTAAATTACCATTTTTAGGCATAATGCGAAAGTGCGTTTTCGGACTTGGGAAATCAGTGATGAAAACAACTTAATTGTTTCGTAACTAGTCTTATAATACCCTATAAATATATATCATATAATTGAACAGTTAAATTGTATGTCAAGTAACTCGAATACATTTACTCCACGTATTACCATAAATGCTCATATTTCCTCGTTGTGCTAGAATAATATTTATTGTTCACACCGAACTGCATTTTCTACTGTGAATATTAAGTTCACATCAACCCAATTTAAAAGCTATAAAATATGATATATTTATTCAAGATATAAAAAAAAGCACGCTAGCTCATTTCGACTTATTTGTTTTTATTGTACTTAAAATAGTTTTAGTAATTTATGAAATTGTTATAGGAGAGACAATAACCTGTGATTTATTGTCTTTGTTTATCATAATCTTACGAAAGTGGAGGTATCATAATCTTACTAAAGTGGAGGCATTAAATGACAAGATAGTTGGGTAAACACGTTTTATTTAAGTTACAATGTAGTAAAAACCTTTCTTTTAATCAGTCTTGCTTACAAGGAATGCATTTGAGCACTTAATAAAGGTAATTCTTTGAAAACATTGCCATTTTAGTTTCACATGATTTGCATGTTTATCTATTCGAATTTAACCACATTGAATGGTTCGTACACAACTAAAACAGCTAATGATCAAAACTGTATCTTCGCTATGACTCATGCCTCGCGCCTTCTTCTAAAAAGGGACTAGGGCGCTATTTTAGCTGAGCGTGCGCAGGATGACTATCCAGCTATGTAAGCGAGGATATACATGTCATGAAATAGACAGAGAACTTCGAAAAGTAAGAAGAGTTGATAGTATGTAGAGGAAAAATCTCCTTAAAACAGATAGACCGACTATTAGAAACAGTCCCGGACTACCCATTAGGAAAAGTATGCAACTGCCTATGGGCCCCACGAATTTTAGGGGCCCCATGTAGAGACCGTGACGAAATGAAAAAAAAATACCTGCTTACTTAGCCTAATCGAATGACTTTACGAAGCCTATTATTTTATATCAATGTTATGTTCGGATTAAAGGCTTTATATTGTCTTACCAAGTGAAAATCATTTATTATTTGCAAACCCGTTTTTTTGCTAATGATTTCGTTTTCAGTATGTTCATCAGGGGGCTCAGACAGGGGTAGAATTCAACACAGCGCTCTTTCATTCTGGGTCATTCCATTGATGAATGCCCCCTCCCCCATACAAAGCAGTAAATATATTTTGGCATTACGGAATTATAATGACATGTAATACATATAAAAAGACATTGTCACATTTTATGTCTTGCCAGCCTTGGCACTGGTGGGCTAATTAAAACAAGTGAAAAAATCGACTTTGCACTGGCGTTCAAGTAGGTACTAGGCCGACTAGGGGCGTGGGCTCCCAATATTTCACTGACTATGGGCCCCACGGTACTCAATCCGGCACTGATTAAAATAGAAATATAGGTTAATAAGTCATCGCGTATTCGCAGCTGCCATGATTAATAATACAATAATTTGTACTATTGAACTAGCAGTTTACATTGTCCATCGTTAACTTCTCATGTGTTAATGCAGGTTTAAGATTTGTTTGGGTATTTTATGACAAATTAACAAATAAAACAACAACTGTATCCATCAAATTAATCAAATCAATTACAACGTTGAAAAAGTTAAGTACCGGTACATATTCACCTAATACACCGCTCTGTCGCCTCCATGTATATCAATTGTACGATTTTGTAGCTGTAGAGCTTGTTAAATTCGAGCAATTTGCCGTACACTCGAATGTGTGAAATTCATTTTCTTTACTATATGCCAAGGGATCAGTAATGTTAAACTTCCTGCCGTTTGTTAACACGAGTCGTCTAACAGAAAATACATGCTCTGCGTGAATCGTCCGGGTAGAGATCGCTTCGTTGAGGATGTCGTGTATCATACTAGTGTGGGTGTTTCGGGATGAAATTGCAGATTAATTTGCATTAATGTATTTGATAAATCATGATATTCAGCATTCTTGTATTCAACTTTGCTAGTCTTGGTTTCTTTGCAATAAGCCAATAACCAGTTATGGTTGTCTTCCTTAGATTCAATGTAATTAAAAGCACTTAGCAAGACGATTTGATGTGGATGATGATGAATTCGTAAAGCATTATTTGCATAACTTTCCATCAGATAAAAGTAATGTTTGCTTAGATAATGTACTCACGACCAAGCCCTCGCATCGCGATTGCGACATATACACGATAGGGAAATCCCCTGTGAATCGGGCTTGCAACATAAACAAGATCCCCTGTAAATTGGGATTTCGACATGAAAGGGAAATCCCTTTTTAACAAGGACGCTGAAAAGTCACCGGTCAAGCTAGCCTCTGGCAATAACAACGACGATGAATAGTCACCGGTCCAGTCAACTTCTGGCATTAACAAGGACGCTGAATAGTCACCAGTCCAACCAACTTCTGGCATCAACAACGACGCTGAATAGTCACCGGTCCAGACAGCTTCTCGCATTAACAAGGACGCTGAATAGTCACGGTTCCAGACAGCCTCTTGCATTAACAAGGACGCTGAATAGTCGAAGGTCCAACCAACTTTTAGCATTAACACGGACGCTGAATAGTCACCGGTCCAGCCAACTTCTGGCATTAACAAGGACGCTGAACAGTCACCGGTCCAACCATTTTTTGGCATTAACAAGGACGCTGAATAGTCACCGGTTCAGCCAACTTCTGGCATTAACAAGGACGCTTAAAAGTCACCGGTCCAGCCAGCCTCTTGCATTGACAACGACGCCAAATTGTCACCGGTCCAGCCAGCCCGTGGCAGTAACACGGACACTGAATAGTCACCGGTCTAACCAGCCTCTGGCAGTAACACGGACGCTGAATAGTCACCGGTCCAGCCGACTTCTGGCATCAACACGGACACTGAATAGTCACCGGTCCAGCCAATTTCTGGAACTATCAAGGACGCTAAATAGTCACCGGTCCAGCCAACTTCTGGCATAAACAAGAACGCTGAATAGCCACCGGTCCAGCCATCTTCAAGCATAAACAAGGACGCTGAATAGCCACCGGTCCATCACAATTCTGGCATTTACAAGGACTCTGAATAGTCACCGGTCCAGCCAAATTCTGACATTAACACGGACGCTGAATAGTCACCGGTCCAGCCAACTTCTGGCATTAAGAAGGACGCTGAATAGTCGCCGGTCCAGCCAACTTCTTGCATTAACAAGGACGCTGAATAGTCACCAGTCCAGCCAACTTCTGGCATTAACACGGACGCTAAATAGTCACCGTTCAAGCCAACTTCTGACATTAACAAGGACGCTGAATAGTCACCGGTCAAGCCAGCCTCTGGCAGTTACACGGACGCTGAATAGTCACCGGCCC
The DNA here is from genome assembly GCA_007657795.1 of Dreissena rostriformis. Classification (NCBI taxonomy): domain Eukaryota; kingdom Metazoa; phylum Mollusca; class Bivalvia; order Myida; family Dreissenidae; genus Dreissena; species Dreissena rostriformis. The sequence goes on from VMBQ01009583.1 coordinate 21,979, forward strand.
AGCCAACTTCTGGCATTAACACGGACGCTGAATAGTCACCGGTCCAGCAAACGTCTGGTATTAACAAGGACGCTGAATAGTCACCGGTCAATCCAGCCTCTGGCATTAACACGGACGCTGAAGAGTCAACGGTCCAGCAAACTTCTGGCATTAACAAGGACGCTGAATAGTCACTGGAACCAACCTCTTGTATCAACACGGACGCTAAATAGTCACCGGTACAGGCATTCTCTGGTATTAATCCGCTGAATAGGCACTGGTCCAGGCAATCTGTGGTATTAACACGGACGCTGAATATTCAATGGTTCATCACACCTCTGTTATTAACATGGACGCTGAATAGTCACTGGTTAAGCAAACCTCTGGTATTAACACGGACGCTGATTAGTAATTGGTCTAGCCAACCTCTGGTATTAACACGGATGCTGAATAGTCACCGGTCCAGCCAATCTCAAGCATTAACACGGACGCTAAATAGTCACCGGTGTAGCCAACATCTGGTATTAACACGGACGCTGAATAGTCACCGGTCTAGCCAATCACTGGCATTAACACGGACGCTGAATAGTCACCTGTGTAGCCAACCTCTGGTATTAACACGGACGCTGAATAGTCACCAGTCCAGACAATCTCTGGTATTAACACGGACGCTGAATAGTCACAGGTGTAGCCAACTTCTGGTATTAACACGGACGCTGAATAGTCACCGGTCCAGCCAATCTTTGGTATTCACATGGACGCTTAAGAGTCAACGGTCCAGCCAATATCTGACATTAACACGGACGCTGAATAGTCACCGGTCCAAAAATCTCTGGTATTAACACGGACGCTGAGTAGTCAATGGTCCAGCCAATCTCTGGTATTAACACGGACGCTGAATAGTCACGAGTTAAGCCAACCTCTGATATTTACACAGACGCTGAATAGTCACTGGTCTAGCCAACCTCTGGAATAGACACGGACGCTGAAAAGTCACCGGTCTATAGAACCTCTGGTATTAACACGGACGCTAAATAGTCACCGGTCCAGTCAATCTCTGGTATTAACACACGGGCTAAATAGTCACGAGATTAGCCAACCTCTGGTATTAACACGGACGCTGAATAATCAATGGTCCAGCCAACTTCTGGTAATAATCCGGACGCTGAATAGTCACGTGTTAAGCCAACCTCTGGTATTAACATGGACGCTGAATACTGATAGTCAATGGTCCAGGCAATCTCTGTTATTAACACGGACGCTGAATAGTAAGCGGTCCAGTCAACCTCTGGCATTAACACGAAAACCACAGAAGAAGAGTACAGCTGGGTTGACGATCGAAACTGTTGGGACCAAGATGGACAACAAACATTTGGCAAATTATTTACTCAAAAGAAAGCCCACATCCAGCTGACTTCCGTGGATCTTGTTGTTTTTGTTGCTCTCAAACAATACCCCACAGTTGTATGTATATCATTTCGCTAGACAAAAGAAATGGTTTCAACATCATTCAAATATTTAGCTATTTTCTCATATCCATACGTATGTTCGCACCATGATACTGTGGTCATTTTCCTTTGTAACGGAACGTATGTAAAGGGACGTAATCCATAATCCTTATTTGACATGGAAAGGCAAATGCACACCCTTCTGATAATCAATGCAACATTTTTAAATACGCAAAGGGGTGAAGGGCGTAATCCAACTTTATTATTTGAAATAATGTGTTCGTGTAAATAATTGCCCTAATGCATTCGTTAACAGTAAAATGAACATAAACAAATCATGACATTTTTTTAATAACTTATGAGTGTTTTTGTGTGTGTTTGAATCTAGTTTGTAAATTATTATTAGAATCTATGATTAACTTTGTTAGAATTGTTTTATTCCTAACTGTTAACAAGTTCCTTTAATCTCACTCCCATCATACAACAGTAAAGACTGAAACAAATCTTCGTGCAAATGTTACACAAATTTAATTGAAAAGTTTGTTTCAAAAAAAAAAAAAAAATGAAACCATTTTATACACCTCCACCAATGTTAAAGTAGTACTATAAATCAATACAAAATGCGATTTATTCAAGGTAATTTTAAAACAGAATAAACACTTTTGTCAGAAATCGGGACCATGTCCTATCCACATTAAACAAAGTATTTAATATCACATGTACAAGTGAGCTTTAACTGAATACAATCTGAATATTACGAGTAGGAGCAATATAATCCATGAATACATAATGACCTACTCGTAAAGTCACGCTTCGTTTAATAGGAAACTTGCTGAAATAGTATGTTTCATAACCTTTGAACCTTGTAACTTAGACTCATAAATCCAATTCAATAGTTCTGGACATTATTCAACTACTCACATATTTCTGGATCGGTACATGATCCAGAAATTTTGCTTGAAATGTTTGCAATCTAAGCTACTCATTTTGGTTTCCAAATCTACAAATGCCGAAATCGCGCCTGTACAACACCGAAATGTGTCATTTTGTGCTTCGTCGCACAGGAAAAATGAGGCATATTAAAAAAAGGGTTTGATAATGATTCTTTTCTGAACTGAATTGCGTTAAATGGAATGTCGGGTTGCTCCTCGGCGTTTTGCCAAATTGTGATTATGTGTACTGTTTGTTCGAGAAATGGTGATTGCACCAGATTGCAAACACATATATGGAATAAGTGATTGTCCGAGTATGGCCAATACAGACATGATTACCGGCTCCCTAAAACATTCTGGTAGGCATATCGGTCATACTAGCTAGAACGAACATGTTGTCCTACCGCATCAAACGAAAACGTATTATCTTTGTCAAAAGTTAGTTCAGATGGCATGTAAGATGCTTAAAGGTTGTTAAAAAAGCCGAAAGTTTCTAGAGCAGCTACCAATATTACTTTTATATTGAATTTGTCTTTATGTATTTGTGCCAGTAAGAAATAATATGTCAGGAGTAAAAATAATTGAAAGCAAGTCAAACGGGCGACAAGTTAAAACGGCCTTAAACAAGTAAACCAGGAACCCACACATGAAACGGACATTATGCTGTGGAAAATAAAGTTAAACCGGAAAAACACAGTTTGTCTGGCCACAAACCGAATAGCTATTAGCTTATTTTAAGCCCTTTATAGTATGCTTTATTTTTATTTGTATTTACCCATTGTTTAAAGAAATACAACACTTTAAGTTAGTAGGCGTGATGTTTGGTTAAATTGATTTGGAATATAAAACGCGTGCGGCACTGCTTGTTGTAATTAATAATGTTTTCCGTACGATTTGCACTATAGTTAATATGCGAAGGTTTGGGTTATTTTAGAAAATTGCGTGATTATTCAATTGACTGATTGGTAGAATGTGTTGTCTCTATTCACGCTACATGACCTCGGGGATATGAGGTAAGATAATGGTTCGTTGCCTTTTACGCTAATTTCATTGACCAAACACAAGAGTATGTACAATTTTGTTAAATTATAAATAAAGCGTGTTTCCACATACACAGATTTTCTTTTCAGATTTCCAAATTTCAATTTGTTTATGTTTAAGTTATTTCAAACGTCAATTTGTTCAAGACAGATGGTCAAAATCAATCTTTGTTTGCACTCGTTTATTGTAATAGTAGCAGAGGTTCAAAATATCTTTCGTAATAAATCCACAGTGGGGATTACATATGACTGAGTATTGCTGCCCCAACCCTTTTAAAAGAATGTAGGTACAGTTTATGATGTTAACATCACATCATTGTTCTAAGAAAAATGTTATATATCAGAAGTTGTGATTCATTTTATAAAAGTGACTGTCATTGCCTTCAAACAATTGATTAGTCAACAGTTCTTTACATTTGCCTTACTGTAAGCTTAATATACATTACAGTATTTTAAAATGAGTAACACAAAGAGTATTCTGTCGAGAGGCAATGCTCACGTTTGACTTGTGTCTTTATGTTAATTGTTAAATGGCGCCCATTTGGTGTTTCGTATCAATGGGTTCGTGTTCTAAATTAATTTGAAGTTATATCCATTTATGAAGTCATTTAATGTTTACGACTTTTGAGCTTTGTAGAACACAATACTTCCAGATTGAAGTTTCATATCATGAATAAACTTTAGTTAGTTTAAGACATTCTTTAAATTGCTATATTTTTACTGAAACCACATCTTTTGTTAACGGGCTTGCAACCTTCACGCAGAGATTTAACTACTTCAGACTTTTGCTCACCAAATTATGTGACAATCACAAACCAACTAGTGAAGATCAATTCTTATTATGTATGGTGTAATAAATCATAATTTCAGTTGAAACGTTTACGGATTTAAAATAACTTCAAGGCAACACACTGATAATCATTCCATATTTAAAAATATTTTAATTGTAATTGCAGAGGTTGCCGCTAGGGAGTTAACCACAGAGAAAAATGAAATTCGACAGACTTCATACTGTATATTATGTGTTTGCATAAATAGAAACATGATTTCGACCGGTTCTTAAGAAATAATAAATT